>LXKZ01000401.1:0-26139 GCA_001856765.1 Endoconidiophora polonica
GGTTTCGGCCAGTTCACCACCTATATCCTGTTTTGGCAGGGCCAACACACCCCATGAGTAGTTCTGTGGAAAGAGCCACTGGCATGTTTGTATTGGACAACCATCCATACACGATCTGAAGGACTAACATGTTGATAACCCGTCATTTACGGGCCTAACCCTTTAAATCCTGCTTTGGCGGGGCTCAGCTTTCGCGTTTGATTTCTGTTTGCTTTGTGTTTATAGTGGGCTAGGACTCGCCTAGCCATCTTCATAGTTCTAGAAACTGAATAAGATTAATGATTATAAAAAATAAAACAAATGACGAGTAGTGATGTAAAACGAGTAATTAGTAAGTTCAATGGCGAGACGACGAGACCAACCAGGACAACAAGATCGGCTACAGCGATATCCGCCACATTGTGGCGTTTGATGCTCCGCACTAATAGGAATAAGATGGCAGTGTCTATCAAGTGCCGCCACTTAGTCTCAGCTGGCCGCCTACGTCTCACTTTTCCGAAACACCATTTAGTCCTTATTCGAACTACGGTAAGTTATGTGTGGTTTCACACCGCAAATATTCAGATGAGCCTATCCAAGATACATTTTGCCAGGCCAAGATGCTTTAAAGCAAGAAACTTGGAGGATACGTGAATTGAAACATGCAGGTGGAAGGGATGCCAGGAGATATTCAAAAAAAAATAAAAATAAAAAGCCAAGGGTACGCAGCTATCAATTACAAAAAGCTTGTGGAATCCCTGACCAGGCCCCAAGATTTCGCGTCATAGAGTATTATCATCCCAACATGTACTCAGTAGTATTGTTCAGCGGTCTGTCGTCATCCATAACCAACGTTGAGTCTGAGTGTCAATGAGATAATTTCACATCGAGCAGAGCCATATCTTACAGGAATAAGTGTTGGAGTAACACTGCAAAGACCCCAAAAAGGAAACATATGCTGACAGATACCGCGGATGCAACAGCTGTAGCATTCCAAGTAATCAATCCTAAGTGCCGTGAAAGCCATGTAAGATGCCTAATATGGCCCTCCTATAGTTCTTGCGCTCTATCTAGAACCGTGGCACCAAATGTTCCATCGAAGTGAGGGGGTTACCACGATAATACGGTGGCATATGCCGCCCGCCAATTAATTGATGATCCACGGCCGACCGTCCACCACTGCCTCTGTTGTGTTCAGAATAAAATGCAGCGGCTACCCGCTCCGATATAAGAGACCAAAAGTATAGAAGCAGCTAGCTAGTGAGAGAGTGACAGTGATAATGTGTCTTGTACTATATAGTCACACCTGGGCACAGCAAGTGTATCACATTCAGTACGTAGTATGTAACGCGATCACTCTGCAGAGGGCCGGTGTAGAGACAGCAAAGAAGCAGAGAGAGCGAATACATTCATTCGTACGAACATGCGATGTGGTACTGATATGATAGCATGTGCGATACTACATCTAGCATATGCAATAGTGTGTTAGATAGATATGGGAATCGTTAAGGAAGGTTAAGCACAGTAAGAATGCAGACTCTCTCTTTGCTCACCGCCTACTCCCGATAGCTCAGTCAGTCAAGATAGCCGACTAGCCGTTCGCTCATGCGACGTGGAAAAAAACAAGACGCAGAAAGGAATAAACAATAATACCGAACCAAACAGATGACTAGGGAATGCAGCAGAATGGGAATTCTGCTAGAAAGTATACATACATATACACATACTTAACTGTAGTCTTGACTGGCTACGCGACGTGAAACAACACAGATAAGAGCAAACACCAGATTTCTCTGATTGAATTTCCAACGGCACGCTCTAACAATGAAGACACTGATTTTAACACTGACTGGCTACTATATATACATTGCAAATCAGACACCAAAGGGAGAAGAAATAACGCATAGAAAAAAAGAAGAACAGATACAACATTGGCAAGGCCCTCCAAATCTAGGCATCACAAGATTGATCATCGGTGGGGTTGCTTTGCGTTGTTGTCTCTTCCCTCAATGTCGGTTTTTACAGGCAAAAAAGGAACCACATATTCTCGGCTGTTGATTGTGGACTCTTATTTTATGGCAAGGAAGATGGCACGTGGGTCTTTGCTAAATGGACTACTATCGATCTTGCCAACAACCGTAGCTCTTGATAAGATGACTATCGATAGGCTGCAAAATAAGCTGCTACTATGTACGCAAAGAAAAAAAAAAAAGAAAAGAAAAAAAAAAGATATTTCGTTAAATAATATAAGTTGTTAAAACGCAAACATTAGGTACCATATACTAGTAACTATCATCAAGACACAAACAGGCATGGTTCTGGTCTAACCATTCTACACTTGCAGGGGATCATCAGTCCATCGTCAGCAACAATTTGTTGCCACCATATGTGGTTTAGTTTTGCTGAATCCTACAAGGCTATTGTGGTCAGCTTGGTAAGTCAAAGTCAATCTACAATTTATACAAGATAGGAGATTCACGGTTGCGCATTTGTTGGCTCGCGTAACGCTGGGAAACATGCATGCATCCTGCCACTCATACCCTGAAAGATTTACAACAAATGGCTGGGCACAAGTTGAAAGACAAGTGATTACATATTAGAGAAGTAGTGGTATTGTGAAATGTGATTATTGTAATGCGTATATAGTATTCATCATATTCTTATTTCGATTCGCTGTTTATGACTAGGCAGCAACTGAGTAGTACCCCAGAGATCACAAATCAGGGCTTATGGATGAAGCAGTTCATATCAATAATTACATGGATCAATACTTATGGTCTTGACTATACAGAGCAAAACACATCAACATCCAGCCCAAAGCGGATGATTATATACGCTTGCTCCACAACTCATATTTCTTCTAGAGGCAGAAGACCTTTTGGCTAGACTGTCGAAGATAGAAAGTGCGCTTGACTACTTGGCAGCTTAGCACACCATCGCCTAGCCAAAGCAGAATGCAATTCTGGTGAAAAGACACCAATAGCGCTAGGTGATGTTGTTATGTGAATGTTAGATCACCCAGGGATCAGCCTGCTTACACGCTGCCCCAAGCCGAGCCAACCCCAGTCGATAAATATCAACCAACAATGGATCAGACTCTCTCCTGTCAGCCTCAGCCTAGAAATAGGCTTAGACTTGACCAACACTACGGCAAGCCGCTAGTCCGCGAGTGATTCAATCCGCTTTTACCTCTTTGTTAACAACTTACAGTTAGACAGAGACAAACGGACGGAAGCTATATGGTGCAGGGATTGTTATCAGCCCGTGAAAGTCGCTCGCAGAAAGATGGAGGGAGGGGTGTGCGAACCAACCTTGCCGGACATAGAAACGGCCGGTCGCTGGATTTAGGTTGACTCGCTCAGGCGGTCTTATGCCCCGCAAGCCGCAATGAACAAGAACCGTTCCCACGGATATAAATACAAGCCCTATTCACGTGTCAACTTCTACTTTCAGCCTTCCTTCTTCTACTATTGCTTACTTTCTCTCCTCTCCCGGATTCTTTGTTTTCTTATCTTACCTTTCAACCCTAACAATCCAGCTTTTTTAACTCCCAAGTGCACAATTAGAAAGCTCTTCATAAGCTTTTTTGCTGCCTTTCTTTTCTCGCTAACGACCCAATTTCGATGGGAAAATCTTACTCGTCCTCTTCCTCCAATGGCCAGACTCTTGGATCTGTGGAAGGCATAACTGACCTAGACGAGCCCCCTTGTAGTGGTTCACTCCCACCTCTTACTACTATACAATCTCCAAGCTCATCGCAACCCGTCAAAGACCCTCCTGTTAACGTCGAGCCTAAGCCTTCGTTGAACGAGAAAGAGCCATCTACGGCCTCTACTCGCCCGCCCATCTCACCCTCCTCTACTACCGAGCTTGAGAACTCCGCCACCCTCATCAGTTCTGTTGATTCTGCCTGCTCTGACGCTATCATCGTCGCACCTCACTCGCTGCCTGCTATTGAGGTCTGCAAGAACCTACACGCAGATTCTGAAAATGGTTTGTCTGCTGCTGAAGCGGCCGCGCGCCTCGAGCGCTGCGGGTTGAATCGTATGGAACTCAGCAAAGGAACCTCTAAAGTTCAGATCTTCATGCGCCAGATCTCAAATAGTTTAACTGTTGTACTGGTACTAGTTATGACCCTTTCATTCTGTATCTCTGACTATATTGAAGGTGGCGTTGTTTCCGCCGTCATCTTCTTCAATATTGTCATCGGGTAAGTCCGACAAACCCTAACCCTACACCATGTTATCCCCAACATCAAGCTAAGCTTCATGATGTCATGTAATCCATTTTAAGCAATGCACTAACTATTTGTCATTCTCTAGTTTTTGGCAAGATTCTCGTGCCGAGAGTCAGATGCTTGCTCTTCAAAACCTTGCTTCGCCCACCTGTACTGTTATTCGCGGCGGCCAGCCTGTAGAAATCAAGGCTGAAACTTTGGTTACTGGTGATATAGTCCGTATCAGTGTTGGCGACAAGGTTCCTGCTGATATCCGCCTAGTCGACAGTATTAACTTAAGTGCAGATGAAGCTATCCTCACTGGCGAATCTCTACCAATCAGCAAGCACCATGACCGCATCCTCCCCGGCAATGATATACCCTTGGGCGATCGTGTCAATCTCGTATACTCGGGAACTGTCATCACCCGTGGCCGCGCCACTGGTGTTGTTATAAGCGCCGGAATGCAGACCGAGGTTGGCAAGATCGCCTCTATGCTGCGCTCACGCAAGACAGTGGACAAGAATGCTCCATTATCTGAGCGTTTCGTGCGTAATTTCAAAAACAAAGGCCGTAGCATCCTAGGTTTGGATGGAACTCCCTTACAAAACAAGCTTAGCAAGTTTGCTCTGCTTCTCTTTGCTCTGGCCATCCTCCTGGTCATAATTGTCTTTGCTGTCAGCAAGTTCGATGTTAACGGCGAGGTCTTGATCTATGGTATTTGCGTCGGTGTTGCCGTCATCCCCGAATCGCTAATTGCTGTACTCACCTTAACCTTCACCGTGGCCGCCCGTAGTATGAGCAGCGGCAATGTTATCGTTCGTAACAAAGCCTCCCTCGAAGCTGTTGGTGGCGTCACCAACATTTGTTCAGACAAGACCGGTACCCTAACTCAGGGCCGCATGGTAACTCGCAAGATCTGGCTGGCTGGGAATGCCAATGCCATTGTCGACAATGTTACTGATCCCTATGACCCTACTAGCGGCAAAGTCAGCTGGACTGATGCCGTCGGGACTGTCGTTAAACCTGGCGCAGAGCACAATGAAAAGCGCATGAGCCTCAGCCATAGCGACGATTTCACAAGGTTCAGTCACGCCATCTCTCTATGCAACAATTCAACTATCTCTAGTGGCAAGAACTCGGAAGATTCTGCTTCGTTTACTACTACTACCTCCAATACTTCGTGGTCTGCTGTTGGTGAGCCGACTGAAATCGCTCTCCAGGTCTTTGCTATGCGCTTTAGCCGTGGCAAACCGGATATCATCAACAACCATAACCTGTCTCTTCTGAAGGAATTCCCATTTGATTCGACTGTCAAGCGCATGAGTGTAATCTACACAAACTCAACTACTGGCTCCACAGTCTATTCGAAGGGAGCTCTGGAAGCCCTGTTACCTTTGACCAAGACTACCAATGCTGAGAAGGCATCCATCACTGAGCAAGCTGACCAGTTAGCTTCCGAGGGTCTCCGTGTTCTGTGTATCGCTGGCCGCAAAGTTGGACATGCTGAAAATATTGAAGAACGTGCCGCTGCCGAGTCTAACCTTGACTTTTTCGGTCTTGCTGGTCTTTATGATCCTCCTCGCCCTGAAACCCGTGGAGCTGTGGAAGATTGTCTCCGTGCTGGAGTCCAGGTTCACATGGTCACTGGTGATCACGTCAAGACAGCTACTTCCATCGCCTACGAAGTTGGCATATTGCCCCGCTCCCTTCCCCCTTCTGAGATTGGTACTATGGTCATGGCTGCTTCGACATTTGATGACATGTCTGATGCCCAGGTCGACGCTCTATCTGCTCTTCCTCTTGTCATTGGCCGCTGCACCCCTCACACCAAGGTCCGTATGCTTCAAGCCATGCATAGACGCAAGGCCTTCTGTATCATGACCGGCGATGGTGTGAACGATTCACCTGCTTTGAAGCAGTCGGATGTCGGTATCGCTATGGGTATGCGCGGTAGCGACGTCGCGAAAGAGGCTGCTGATATGGTTTTGACTGATGACAACTTTGCCTCTATCGTGATTGCGATTCGCGAGGGTCGTCGCCTATTTGATAACATCCAAAAGGTAAGTCTCTTGCCATCACCTTTGCGCGTCTTCTTCACATTCTCATACTAACAATCTCTTACAGTTCCTCCTACATCTATTGATCTCCAACATCTCCCAGGTGATTCTGCTTCTTGTCGGTCTTGCTTTTAAGGACAACAATGGAACTTCAATCTTCCCCCTGTCGCCCCTGGAGATTCTTTGGGCAAATCTTGTCACCTCATCTTTCTTAGCTGTTGGTCTTGGCATGGAGGCTTCCCAAAACGATATCCTTCTGCGTTCTCCGAATGACCTTCGTATAGGTGTCTTCACGGCCGACCTTATTCGCGATAAGTTCATATATGGTACATTTATGGGTGCTCTGTGTCTTGCCGCTTTCACCTCAGTAGCGTATAGCTCTGGTGGCGGCGACCTTGGCGCCGATTGTAACGAGAAGTACAACTCGTCCTGTGACATTGTTTACCGTGCTCGTAGCACCACCTATGCCACACTATCGTTTCTACTCCTGGTGACTGCATGGGAAGTCAAGCATTTCCAGCGGTCACTCTTTAATATGGACCCTACCGAATGGACTGGCCCCACCTCCGTCTTCAAGACCGTCTGGAAGAATCGTTTCCTTTTCTGGGCCGTCATTGCCGGTTTCGTCGTCACGTTTCCCGTCATCTATATTCCTGCTTTCAACCAGACTGTATTCAAGCATCATCCCATCTCGTGGGAGTGGGGTGTTGTCTTTGGTTGCCTGTTCCTATACGTTGCCTTGATTGAGGCATGGAAAGCTGTCAAACGGCGTTACGGCCTTGGTGAAATATTGGCCAATCACAACCTTCTCAAGGAAGCCTAAGCATCTGGTCGTGTCAATGTGACGATCTAAATGACAATACCACGCAAGCAAAGTAGTCAAGTTCCTAGTGGGCATGACTATCTTGTTTCGCACCTGGTTCTTCCTCGTACCATCTCAAGAATCATTTCCTTTGCCCATACACTCCTTTTCAATCATGGAATCCCCTAGCCTCTGTAACTAGTATTTCGCTTTTAGTATGCTTCCTGGTTATTATTAAGACATTAGTTTCAATATTATATACCTTTCAATTATGTAAATCTTTGTTCGTACTGCCATGCTCATTATATCATGCACCCTTAATTTCACCTTATGCATCATCATCGTACTGATGAACCACTAGATCAACTGGACCTTTTAGTCTGTGAATGCCTCGTTGAGTTGGGTATAGACTTCTTGGCCCACCGCCGCTCCGATTCCTTCTTAACATCTTCTGTCCAATGGTCAAATCCAATAGTCAAAGCTTCCCCTACCGTCTTCTTCACAAGTAGCCCCGTCATACCACCAAATGTTTCCCAGTGAATGTACTCTGTGGCCACCCGACCATCGGAACTTATGACCTCGACAAGCTCCTGCACACGCTCTGTACGCAGAATAGCACCGATGCCCATATACCCGGGCGGGCCCCAAACGACACGCAAGCCGCTTCGGCCCTCGGCGTCATGAAAGCGCGTGACGTGTCTAACCTCCAAGCAAGTCGCGGCAGTGCGCGGCCAGCTTTCTCTCATAACGGCATGAAACGTCATGGTAGAGCCGGGGCGTAAGGTGCTATGTGCCAAAACCTCAGCGAGGGCCGCGTCAGCGTCTGAAACGTCAAGCGAGACCTCCGGGATCGGCGGGGAGCGGAGGGCGGTGACGCGTGGGACAAAGCGGTTCCACGATGCATAACTAGTAGCATCAAGAATAGTAGAAAGGCATGTCAGAGGAGGCGCCGAGATCAGAGTACTAGCTGAGATGGAAAAGGCACCGCCTCTGGGCGAAGAAGGAGTCGGAATTGAAATGCCAAGCACGGCGGCTTGGATCGGTTTGATGCCGTGGGCAATGGGGCCAGAGACCATGGTTGGGGAAGGAGGACCGAATATTGACATCTTCCTTGTGTGACGAGAATGGTTGACTCGGTCAGTATATAAATAATGCGGAAACACGTGTCTAAGTAGAAATGCAAAAATCAGATGTCCATCTGTAAGGATAAAAGTTAATAAGAAAAGAAGAGCGATGATATTATTGACTATGTCTCGAATCGCAAGTTTACTGGCATGTAGGTTTTTTCTCTTTTATCTCAGGAGCGAGAAGACCCGAGCCAAACCAAAACGAATTATAGAAAGGAAGAAAGAAGAACCTTCTGTGCTTTTTGTTGAAAGTGAGTGCCAACCATGTTTCTTTTTATATAATTAATTTTTATCTAAATTTTTTTTCTCTTTTACATTACAAGCATGGAATGGAGGTCACATAAAGCCAGCCATCAACGCAAGGATATAAAACCCTCGAAAAGAAGAGGAAAGAAAAAAGGAACGAGCTCCGTCAGAACATTTACCATGCAGTTAAATACTTTACTATTCAACAATCTTTCCCTGGCCCATCTGATGTTTTGTAGGCAAAGCCTTTTTTCCCCAAACGCAGGCAATAATACACTTTTTGCATTCGACTGGCCATAGCGCAATAGCATAAAATTTTATAATCTTGCGACTTTGCCTTATTTATGTTTACCGAGAGTCAGGCCACGAGAACACACTGTCATATATATTCTTTTACAACTAAAGTATCAAAAGTAGTATTTGAAGCGTGGGCGTTTACAAGTTTGAAATCTACTTTATCTCGAAGCTTATTGGCAATTGTTTTGTAAATTATTGATGGCTAGTAACATGATAAGAAATATCTATATCTATTTAGAAATGCGTTAAAAATCGGTGTAAGTGAATTACACTAAAATATGTGCTTCCATATATGGAGGGTTAGGGTTAACCGCGTAGCAATCGATAGAAAATCGATTAAGAATGAGAAAGTCAGTATAACTACTACTTCGGTGATTGACACAACTCTATGTGTCAATGTACATCTAGAATGTATGAAGCCCGGCGTCTTTTCTCATGTTGTATGACAGTTCTCACTTATGTTACTACTTGCGTTTTCCATCACCTTCATTCCATCAATAATAGCCATAGTGACTTCTGATGGATACTGAAACTAAAAACGCGCTAATACTAGCGTTCCTTGATCTACCTCTAGCGCAATGGCAAGTTGTTGCTGCGATTATTCAAAATCTGAAGTAGACTCTGGAGTTGGCAACAACGACGTCAATGCTAGGCATCGATTCTAACTGCTGTGGTGCATGCTGAAAGCTTACCAACGACCGTGATAGTGACTGCTGCGTTGAAAATAAACTGCTAATCACGCTGAATGTCTGCTATGATGCTTCCAAGCTTGAGCAATGAGCTACTAGATGCGCTTGCCCTCAGTGCTTGTATCTCGTCCAGAGCGAGTCGTCCTTTCTGCTGGACAAACGACATCTTCAACGGTATTGTGCACAACTCAAATCGTTGTGTGAGATGAGCTTTCAAGTTATCGTAGATGAAACTTGGCATGTCAGAGTCTTGAGTAACACGCGAATTGATGCAAAAACTGTTCAAGTTGCACATTCTCCAGAAATCATCGGGGCAAGACCGCTCCTGATGCTAATGAATGGGCTGGGCCGGTGACTTGAGCGCCTCAAAACGCCCAGCTTAGACTAGCTGCTGGTCGAAAGAATGTCCTAGATATATATGGAATAACCGCACTGTCGGTTCTGTCCACAATACCGGTTCTTGTTGCGGTATGGGCCATTCCTCGAGAGAAGCAAGAGAAAAAGCACGGTGTATGCGATAGCCTTACTCGTGATGGCTTTGCTAGTAGATAATTGTCACTGGTCCATTCTTGCTTAAAGGCACTAAAACCTCTGATATTCACTCATGTGGTCGAGATGGATTTGCTTATTGTCTTAAGCACTAGTGCCGTGTGTATATTCTCGATCGTCTCGTTCGCCTATTAAGTACAGAGAAAGCTGCTGTCCACTGGCCAGTTCTTTGAAACAAGTACGTTGTTAGTGACGCTGACTCTCGTGAAGGCTAGTTGCAGCAGTTGGGCGGCACAAGGCAGTAGAGACTATCTGAATATGATCGCTACAGGCTATGACGGCACCGCTTCTCAACTCTAGCGTCTCGGAGATTGAAATCGATCTCCGTTTATTGCAGAATAAAGATATCTTTCCAGGTCGCTCCGCATGCTACAATGCCGACGGACGGTATCATTATTAGCGGCTCTATCGAAGCTTATGAGTCTCTACTCACCGGCGAGACTCTCCCAGTCGTCAAAGGTCCGGAGTCCTCTGTGATCGCCAGGGCCAGCACAGGTAGCTTGGCAGCGCAGCTCACCCGCCTACCCGGCCCCAACACGCCTGCCTTCAACCATTGCTGCGCATGTCAACCGGGCAAAACTCTTGGGACTTAAGCTACAAGACCTAGTCAACCGAGTTGCTAGCTTCTTCGTGCCCGTCATCATGTTGCTGGCCTTGGGCACGTTCGTTGCCGGGGTTTAGTGTTGGAGTGTATGTACCTAGAAAAGCGGTTCGGCCGCTGCAGTCACAGTGCTTACATATGCGATTACGGCCTTGGTCGTGTCGTGTCCATGTACGATTGGCCCAGCTATTCCGATGGTGGCTGTGGTAGCAACTAGTGTTGCGGCTAGTCAAACACGGCACTGTTCCTGGAGATTACACAGACAATCGAGGTGGCCTGTCGAGTTAGACATGTGGTGTTTAACAAGACAAGACAGGAACCCTAACGTTGGGACGTTTGAAATTAAAAAAAAAGTATATTATTAGTCAACCAGAGATAGGACAAGAACAAGAGGTGAAGGGGCTTATTTCATGGTCTCACAGTAGTAGGCATCATGTACCTGAGCTACAACAGCATATCTTCGAGCATCAATGACTTTAAAATAATGGTTAGATACATTTAGGCTGCTTGTTACAGGCCGGCAGCGCGGCCTAGCTCGAGACGAGCATGCAACCAACCGTTTTGGAACTAGCAACTCAAGGTCCCACAGTCAGTGCTAAGTTATCGCATGGACGGCAGTCTTGTTTCTGTGTTCGGTCTACATGATTCACTGCGTCCAGACGCTGCCGCCACAATACAGGAGCTGGCCAAGCGCAACATCACTATACACCTTCTCTCTGGTGACCATGTTGCTGCTATCGATGCAGTTGCATCGCAGGTGAATATTCCGCCGCACAATGTACGTACTGGATGCAGCCCTGACGCCAAGCAGACTTACATCCAAGACCTGGTTCAAAGCTGGCAGGGGGGGGTTTGTCTCCGGCACCGGCGGTGATATCTATAGTCGACGTAGCAAATGATGCCGCAGCGCTGGCCGCCGCCATGGTCATAGTGTAAACTGATCGGCCCCGTAGTAGATCTGGGTTCATCGGCGGCCGATGTTGTGCTTCTCACACGCGTCTCAGTGGAGTTCTTGATCTGCTGGCCGTGAGCCGGTTGGCCATGGGCTGCATTGTGTTCAATCTTGCTTAGAGCGCTGCCTACAACATAGCAGCTGTGCTTATGGCGGCGGGCATCTTGACAAGGCTCACATCCTGCCCGAGTTTGCGAGCCTAGGCAAGCTTGCTTGCCCCGACCTGCCTGTAATTGTAGCTGCGGTGCTGATGCGATGGGCCAAATTGTAGATCTCGCGGCACTCTGGCTTCATCTTAGCCTTTCTTCTTTGGCTAAGGAAGATGATGCAAGTCGCAATGCAAATGTGTCCGCATGAGTGTACATGGGCCGGATTGGGCAGGAATCACAGCTGCTAAGGAAGGGGTCTCATTCTGTCGAAGAACGTAGCCGCACTTGGGAATTCTTATTGGGCTATGTTTTGTGCCTGATAGCCCTACTCTCTGCATTGCTGTCTACTTGTACGTTGTGTGCGAAGATTTGAGAATCATAACAGGAATGCTAGCCTTCCTAGAATAGTGCGCTCAATACAAAGCATTAGCAAAAGCAAATACAAGATGTGCCAGCAAAAGGTTGCCTAAAAATGTCTGCCAGTCTCCGTGAGATTACCATAGCCAATCACGGGGTTTCAATGCAAAGCTCATGTCTCAATGGATGAAGCGGAAGAAAATGTACTGTAACCTTGGGCGTTCCGTCCTTTCTCACAGGCCCTGTCAGACACATTTTGCATTCAGAATTGTCTTCTATAATTCATCTTGAAGCAGAGTAGCACCAAGACTATATAACAAGCTGCGCTTAGTAGGCTTGGCCAGTCAAAGGAAGCGGAAGGCGTGTCATGTGTGGAGCTGTTTGGCCTTGCACTGCAGCTGCAAATGGAACTTGCATATGCGTGTTTTGGGTTTGTTTACCTGTTGCGATGTGTGTACACCACATATCGTAGGATACGTCACAATTTCAACAATAATAGAATCGCGGCGAAACAAGTGACGAGATCATCGAGCAAAACACGCGCCTGGGTGGGTCGATGAAAAACAATAGCGCAAGTTTCCAACAGTAGAGCTCTGCGTGTCTTCTTGCTTTCTAGATCGCCTAGAGCGGACTTGGAAGTGACTCTATCACGTTTATTGTTGGCCAGCCTTCGGGCAGCAGCTTTGCAGAGGCAGCGGGGTTTATGCAGGATATCAAGGTAAGCTACTATGATCTGAGTGCAAAGCAGCCCAGCGGAAATGCACACCGTTGTTCTAGAGGTTCCTATCTATTTCAAAAATCCTATCGCAAGCAGAGTTCCTAAGTTGGGCTATTTGCGACATGTCGGGCAGTCTTGACAATTACCTAAGAGGGGCATTGTATAGAGAGAGCTCCTGGCCGACTTTACGCTTAGAGTAATCAGAATAATACACGTATAGTGTTCAATGATAAGCCAAAATGAAGATTATTGATTCAAAGTGCCCCGCATTGAAAAATATTTCAATTCTCTTATGTTTTTTATTTTTTATTTTTTTTTTTGGTCGCGACGACGCTGTATGTGTGTCGGCGATGAAGGTTGTGTGTGACATGATGGCGCCTCAAGGCTGTGATGCCCCGCGTCGCCAGATTGCTCACCGCCATCAGCCTCACTGACAAAATCACGACTAGGACTGTAATTTGTAAACAATAAATAGTAAAGTCCAGACGAAAACATGGCTAATAAGTGTGGCTATACTTCGGTATAAAATTTAGTATATTTCAAGCGGTTGTCAGGATGGGAGTGAGAAAGTAGTGGCAGGCCATAACGCGATGATCGAGAGACACGTCTCGCGAGATTCAACTTGGCTCACAATAAAGCACGGTAATGGGCACAAAAATAGAGAAAAAAATAGGTAAAAGTAGTATCGTTGGACGTGCCAGGTTATGCCATGTTATAATATCAGCTCAATACAAAATTTAATATGCTGTGTAGACTGTGTGGCGGCGAAGAAGAAACCCAGCGCTAAATTGTCGATAGCTTCATCGTGATGTTTTTCGCGTCCCAACTCTATTTCGCTCTGGCCGCTAAATCAAGCACACCAGGCAGAAAAAGGTACCTTGCACGCCAAACATGATATCGACATATTGCGTACACAGCGCATTTGGTTTCCGCATATAATAAGATACAGATCGAATTTCTCTATTCAATAAACAGCTTCATGGAGCTTGAAACATGGGTTGTTGAAGCAGCGCACAGAATGCGCCTGCCAACCTTTGAGCATCGGCGCAGTGTCGAGCGTCCCAGGAAACTGCAGATATCTCAAAGATGGCTGAACACGGCGCAGATGCCGGGCCCGAACCAAGGCGGCGAGGCTATTTTCTACCAAAAATAAAACCCCCATATTTGCTAACATTGCGAACATGGCCTGCATATTGCCTGCATTTTCCTCAGATTGGAAAAAAATGAAAGATGAGAAGAGAGGGGAGTGCGGCGGGTGCGAGATAAGTGGGAGGTCATTGGGATACCCGTGCTGGGACAGATCACCACGCCCAAGAAAATCCCAGGTTTTGCAGGCACGGCAAAAAAGGTACTTATTGCCAGAGGTGAGGTTGAATGGACCAATCAGAAAAATCGGAGCCCGGACGATAGCGCTCTGTGTGTAGAGTGGGGCGTGGTTGCATTTTGGCACCCATTTAGTATCTCTTTGTGAAATGTAGAACCAATCGAGCTGCCAGGAAGTACCGATCAGGTCACCAGTGCACTGATATAGGCTTCGATAGGTACAGGAACAGTACATATCCCCGCCAAAAAGCATACAGGGGGGAGGTGGTTACTTTAGCTTGTCTTGGATGAAAAGGAAAGGGATTTGATAGAAACTAGGAGTTGGGAAAGGCATCATAACTAGTGGGAATATCAACGTAGAGTTGTATGTATCTCTGAGCCAGGACGGGTGTCGTGGTTTATGCAGTCAGTCCACACAACAACACAAATCCTCCATTATGGTATGAGGAAATACAGCCCATAACGTACAGGAATGCTCCATATAAGTGTGCCTAACTCGGCATGGATGACAGCAAATTGATGCCACCGAACGGCGGCATTCGGCCTGAATAAGAGAATAGTGGCTGAACCCAAGAAAATGCCTTTTCGAATGCTGTTGCTATGGAGGTCGCTTGTATTTTTTCATAGTTTCGCACACCGCCCGCAAAAAAAGAGTATATAGTACTGCCATAGAGACATTTAAAGGGGAGAACACTGATTGAAAGAAAAAAAAAACATGTCATATGGCGCCCATTACACCACGCTTTGTATTGGACTTCCGAGTTTAGTGAGAAAGCAGTGCGAACACGCTACAGGCTGACTAGCCAGTGTTCGCCTTTCCTCGACAAAAGACACGCAGATATGCTATTTTGATTACAGATCCCGCGTGCTTTCATGGAGAAAAATGATATGGAGCAATCGGAGATCGTCTGACTACTGGGAGGAATAAGTAGGAGTAAAATATGGTAGCACACCTGCCCCCCTTCCTTCTCTTGCTCAGAGTTTCTTCTTTTTTTTTTTTCTCTTTTCATCCAGGTTTCTAGGTGACTAACTACCGCGGTGAAAACATATTATCGAGTCATCTATTCAGGCCAAGTACAGATAAATGTGAGACTATCACAGTGTCCATGTGCCGTGATTCTATGTGAACGACTTGGAGAAAAAAATGAACGCGATAGCACATCTGAGGAAACCAGCCGACTGGAGAATCTGCTGAGGCTTGCCCAACCCAGTTTCTAGCTTGAAAAGAATTGACTCTTATCAGCATTCAGGTACCGCTACCGCTAGTTTCAAGAAGAAGAAGAAGAGATGCAGGCTAGAGTGAGAACAATTGCTTATTGCACTATCACACAATCACTATTGCGGCCGTCTTTCCCTGTTGCTTTATTTGGAACCATAGTGTTATCGCTAAATAAGCTGAGAACGCGAGACGAAAGGGTGGTGTGGTGGTCACAGCTTTTGTTGTTCGTTGTTTTATGATAGGAAGCGGTGATCAGCCAACCCGGAACACTGGACTTGGACTCTCTTGTCTGTCGCTTTTACCTTTAACTTTAGCTGTTATTTTGTGTGCGGACCTCGAAATAGAGCGATGGGTGGCCAACACAGAATCGCGAGTTGAGCGCCTGACAATCAATCTCGCTGCGCCAACTCTGACAACAAATGCAATTGCTACCAAAATAATTACATTGACAGGCCCTGGGAAATCCGCTGGCAAATTCGCCTCTGCTTATATAAACATCAGAACAGATGGCCTAGAATAAACTTGACTTCACAATCTGCCGAGCAGCTTCGAGATACAGAACTTGAAGCTTATGCCTAGGACGCCTTCACGTACAAGTTTCTTTGAAGCCTTCTGAGTGGACGCAGTGGATGATGAAATAATAAGGCCCAGCCAGCATGTATCAAGACGCCGACGCGCTGAATAAACGAGCGTGAGACGGCTAGGCAGTAATTAGTGATTTGGCTAGGCCTGCCGGTTCGGATTTTGCTCTGTTGGTACTATTTTCTTTGTTTTCTCGCTCTGAAGGACCTATCCCCCCCCCCCCCCCCCNNCCCCGCTAATCCCTCTCATTATCATTTCCATGTCTGTTAGTGGTTAATTCGCTGTACACGCTTAAACTACCCTAAACGGTCCCTAAAAGAGGCCCCAATAAAAAAGGGCTTGTGCTATACTCCCCACTGGAAGCCAGGCAGGACATCAGACAGCACAGCGCCGCTGCCTTTTTTTTTTCTTCCTTTTTCTTTGCTCGCCGTTTTTCATTTACTGATTGCGACCACTTTCTGCCCCCGCCCAAATTCCATATAAGCTGCTGCCCCAGCCCGCATAGCGCGAATCGCACCTCCGGACCTCTTCTTCTTTTCCTCGCTTTCTATCTTTCTTTCATAACCATCCACCTCACAACCGGGCCACGATACTTGACCTTTAATCTGTCTTTCTATCAATCCTATTTCACCACATCTACATTACCTACATCTTTAGATTATCGCAATCGTTTCCTTCTACCTCTTGGTTGATTTCATTCGCGCTCCGACCGACCAGAATCAAAGCATTTCTTCGCTTTATCTCACCACTGCTCACCACACCACCACCACATAAACACTATACAATGGCTCCCAAAAAGACTGAGACTGCCACCGAGGCTCCTGCGGTCGCTTCTGCTTCCACTCCCACCAAGAAGTCGGGCTCTGGCAATGCCACGTACCAGGTGCGTCATAACATCTCTTCTCCTTTCCAGAGTCAGCAGACTCTCGGCAAGGGAATACTACCTACTGGACGCGTCGCTAACCACTTTTTAACTTGCAGAACATGATCATTGATGCTATTACAGCTGTATGTCTTTACATTATCCAAATGGGCCACTACTCCACTCTTCCTGCTCTCCCATGTTCCTTTTCTCGCTGCGTCCTTTCTATTATTCTCTAGCACCCACACCTCATTAACCATTTTCCTTAACTTCTCCTCCTTCCCGCCTTTCCATTGACTGGAATATCTACAAATCACGTTCCTCCGATATCGCGTTTCTTTTATCTTCCTGCGCCTGCATAACTAACACAACACCCTCTACAGCTCAAGGATCGCAACGGCTCCTCGCGCCAGTCGCTAAAGAAGTACGTTCGTGCCAACAACAACATCACTGTCACTGACAAGATGTTCGACTCTCTTTTCAATAAGACACTGAAGGCCGGTGTTGAGAAGGGTACCTTCGAGCAGCCGAAGGGTAAGCTAATCTATACTACATATCTTGAAAAGTGAACACAGTTGCTAACACCTCGCAGGCCCCTCTGGTGGTACCAAGCTGGCCAAGAAGGCCGCAGCTCCTAAGAAGGAGAAGACTGAGAAGAAGGAGAAGAAGGCCGCTCCTCCCAAGAAGGCTGCTGCTGCGCCCAAGAAGGCTGTCGCCACTCCCAAGAAGGCTGCTGTTCCCAAGAAGGAGAAGAAGGAAACCAAGGAAGTCAAGGAGCCTAAGGAGAAGGCCGAGAAAAGGGAGCCTAAAGAGAAGAAGGAGAAGACCGACAAGAAGGAAAAGAAGGAATCCAAGGAAAAGGCTGAGAAGGCTGAGAAGCCCGAGAAGAAGAAGGCTACTCCCAAGAAGGATACCCCCAAGAAGGAGTCTTCAGAGAAGAAGACTGTCGAGAAGAAGGACAAGGTTGCCACTGGCCGTGTCTCCAAGACCGCGACTAAGAAGGATGCCACCCCTTCTGCTGCTGAGAAGAAGAAGGCCACACCCAAGAAGGCTACACCCAAGAAGGCTGCCCCACCAAAGAAGCTGCAATCCAAGGAGAAGGAGGCCGCTCCCGCCTCGTAAGCAACTCTGTTGCATGCGTTGATGGGCTTACGAGCTGTTTTTCCTTTTTTTTCTTTTCTTCATGATGCAGTGTTTTTTCAAATACCCAAAATCGTTTCTTATGGAGCATTGGGTTTGGCTAAAGCGGGTAAGCGTTCTTCAGGTGGTGTTCTTTCTGTTTTGTTCTTTACTTCGGGTATCTTTGTTTTTTTTTCTTCTCGGCAATGGTGTTCAGGCGTCTTTGAAATTGCGGCACGCCAAGCAAATTGGATCACGTTTTTTAAACAAGTCCTTATCACTAAATCTCAACATGTCTCTTTACATTTGTTCACACGGCCGTGAAGCAGGCTCCACCCACCGTCTTGCGAACATTATCTTATCTTTTTTTTCCATCCCATAAGTGTTCAGTTTTCACTGAGCCTACACGATCTCGTTATGTGCCTAGTACAGACAGGCCTTCATGTCCGTGGTAGATATCATTTTCCGGACTGAAAATAGTGAAGGATTACATGAGTGTTGTCCATTGACGATGTAGATATGTTCTTTTTCTTGGTATTTTCTTCTGGAGACCTTTTTTAATAGGTGGAGCTAGTTTGGCTAGAAATTATAGTGTCGGCTGTGCTTTGTTGGCTACAGTTTAAGACGTATATGAATGATAAAACACTTACTCACTACAACATATTTTTCTAGTTATATTTGTTATGACTCAACACGCGATCTGTTGAAGCGTTCGTTAGGTGATATTTATTTAAAATTTAAGGTTATCTATTTGTTGCCAATAGTACCCAACGCGTCTTGTTTCGAACTTTGCAAAAAATAATCTCCCGGGCTAGCACCCCATCAAGCCGCGAATATATGCATATTACTTCTTATCTATCGTTACCCATGCTTTTACTGTATCAAAAGACAGATATTTAACGAGATATCCCATAAAGGAGAACGTAGAAATCAATTAGGACAAGAACAGATACATGGAACAAATGCGTTAGGCTTCTATGAAAAAAAAATCTGCTGCCGTGGGATCCTGCCGACCCCTTCTCTCTCTCTTCTACTCTATGAAGCCACAATAAACCAAATGGCTCGAGTTAGGCTTGTATATGCATGGCTTAGATGGATGCAGGAACAATAACAACGCAGGGGAACTTGAACAAGCAAGCAATAAGAATGATAAACTAGTGGCGTAGCAAATCTGCTGTTCATTGTCATTTAGCAAGTTGCTCAGGAAAGGTGATGAATATGCGTTTTTTTTTTTTTGGGGGGGGGGGGGGGGAGTATTGCATACAGCAAGTGCATATGCACGTTAAGGTGCAGCAAGGTCGGACTCGTTAAGACGTCGGTTGGTTGGCCGGCTGGCCGGTTGGCCAGGTTTCCATCTTAGTTTATGTGTTGTTGTGCGGTGCCAACAATATGCGTGGACAGATGAAAGAAGAGGATGGTTTCAAGCGACGATGAATTTGTCGCGTATGTAATCACGATGTCGTTTCTGGCCTGAGAATGCGATATAGCATTTACTTCCATTTTGTAGTCGGTAACAGATATCCCCACACATAGACACGTTGTAATATTCTTTGTCAATATTCAAGGCGGAAACTGTTCAACTATCAAGAACAACGCATTGTTACGGTCAGTGTTAAGGCTCAACCATCTTCGTGAGATCAATGTAGCCCTAGAATAGAAGGTATTAAGGCCTCTAATTACTCGCAACGCAGGAAATTTTTTCTTTCTTTAAGCGCCATGAACCTCTCTCTAAACTCTACCGAGCTAAGGATTTATTTATTGAAAGGAAGAAATGAAAGTAAACCAACTAAGCTGCTTGTTATGACCCAACCAAGTAGCATCTCGGTGAGAAATTCAACTTACACCGAATCGAGAAGTAAATAAAAGTGGGCTACCTATTTCAGGCAATAGATGGGTGACTATTCTTGTAGCTTACCGATAAAGAGCAGGGATCATAGCTCGGTTTCTTATCGATAAGCTCTTCTTAACTGTTACGGAGGCTAAAGTGGAGGGAGACCTTTGTGATCTCTTGTATGGAACGCCTTTACAATAAGGTTCAACTGCACCGTTTTGACGTTATAGAAAAAACAAAACATGTTTCTATACTACCATATTGTAGGCTTACATGTTGAGCTCAGAATATAGTCGACGTTAAATGTATATTTTTCCAAGTTTATATGAAAACATGTGGACCTGAGAATACTCGAACAAACGTCTCGGGACTTTGCCGCGACTATATAAGAGGCTGAGAAGGTCAGCATAAACCATGGCTTTCTCGCCAACATTCGTCCAAACAGAGACTAGAAATGGTTAATCCTGAATTCGAAAGCATATTGGCATCAGACTCGCGATTATTGTCTCACAGAATGTGGCTGGTCACTTACTTCCATTGTAAATATAAAAGCATAGTTACCTTGAACGAGCAAGTAAAGTCACCGGCCGGACGAAACCAAAACAAGATAAATATTATTTATGAGTCTTCGTATCAATGCCCCCCCCCCCCCCCCCNNCCCCCCCGCTTACACTGGATCCACGCCAGTATTGAAGGAAACAGTGTTCTGTCGTATGCAGCAACAGGTGATGCCCCAGGGATAGGGTAAAAGAGATCCAGCCTGTTCATTTGCTACTGTGTAAGCTGCAAGCTTCGGTCTAGCATGTTGAGTTGGATCAAAGTGTAAAAAATATAGATATATCAACGCTAACTATATGGCAGTAGTAGATTATAGTAGATCAAGGTTTATGCCCCTGAAGTGTTCACACAGCCGTTTGCCTAAAACAGCCGTGATGTGAATACGCACACTTGGTGCCTTTTAAGTTAAGCAAATGGCAAGCCAGCACAGTGTATACTGCATCTTTGGTTGATTGTAAAAGGGACATCAAGTTAGATTACGCCGTGCGGAAAACAACAGCTATAAAAGCGGCTGAGCATTCGCCCTAAGCCGGGCCCTTGACTTGCCTTTACTGACAGCGCCCCTCCACTTCCTTGTTACTTTTCTCGTACTTATTTAAACAGAGCTGCTCTTTTTGTTTTCTTCTCTGTTTTCTAGCCACAATGTATTGATTGTTGTGTGTTACGGCTGACAAGAAAATTCGCCAAGCGAGAAGCTAGCAAGAAACAATCCCCCAACCGATCATAGTATCAGGGCGTGATTTTAGATACGTAGTCCCAAGAGGGTCCAAGGTATTGTTCCACAGAGAGTTCAGCAGAGATTACACGGCCATCCAAAGTAATGTATAGCTTTGCGTCTTTTCAGTCAAGCGTTGATATCTGCAGTTGGTATGAAGAGGCGAGTAGAGATGTATCAATGCGTCCCTTATAATATGACGGCGAAGACAAAGGAACCCAATGAGTGTTTACCATGAGATAAGGGCGGACAGAAGCCATGCAGGGCGAAGTTTGAATTGAAGAAAAATACACTTCTTGACGGCAATTTGAACGTGATCATTGTGAAACTAGGGATGCCAGGAAGAATACAGACGCTAAACAGTCAGTTTCTGTGGCATTTGCTAGGTACCGTCCGTGTATATCACATTGCTTTCCAGGCAGCACATAGTCGCTATTTTAATCTCCCATGCGTGCCCCTCTTCATACTGTAAGCTATATTGTTTGGTACCCAATAGCTTACTGCTTTTTTCTTGGCTTTTTTCAAGCTCGCGGTCCTTGCACATTGTAGCAATAACAGTCGGGACGCCACCCAGCCCACACAGTTATAGATCTCGTTTATACGAATCATGTTGGGCGTGGCCATAGTGAATCAACAAGGAGCCACTTGAAGGGATACAACAAGACTTGCGAAATGTGAGACTAAACCGCAGGCTACTTCCTTTTCTTCATTCCATACTACTTGACTTGTTCTCTCTCTCTCTCTCGCTTACAGCTTGCTTAGCTCATGTGGCTTGACCTTGCTTGTCCGTTCTAGGCGACATACCGAGTGGGTTGAACAAGAGAGCACATAACGAGTACTTAAGAAGCCGAAGGTTCCTGCATTTTCACTCTTTCCTCTTGAGACTCTTTTTGTCTTGCTTATCATCTCCTAGTTCAGCTTTTAATTCTTCTTGTCGAGGCCTTCCATCTCCCGACTCTTTTACTTTCCTTCAAACCCTCACCAAGTTGTTGTTCTCCTACCTCACTATCTTTGATTTATAACTTAATAGAACTAAACAGACAACCATTATCAGTTTCATCTAATACTACGTCTTTTTTTTTTCCGAAACACAACTTTGGACGATCCACAACATCCATTATGCACGCTTCCGTCTTCCTAACTACTGCCGTTCTGGCCACCTCCGTCATCGCTGGCACCACGTCTGCCGAGCCCACAACCACTGTGACGAGCACCAAGACGCATACAGTTACTATCACCCTCTCTTCCGGCGCTCCTACAACACTAGTGACCACCACGTCGGCTAAGACTACCGCCACGGCTAGCAGCTCCGGCTCTGATGGCGATTCCTACAGCAACTACGGCTCCTACGGAGATTACCCTGACCTAGGAACCTACGGCACTTATACTTCCTATGTGAAGCGCTGGGTGGACAATCTACGCAACATTCTCAACTAAGGAACGGTAGATGGGACCCTCGAGGTTGCTGCATTAGAAGTGGGTGGAAGGAGTCTCCTCGTAGAGCTCTTCATGGCTAGTTACACGGGCAGTTGAAATGATACTTTACGTTTCATTGCTCCTCGTGGATGATATCACGGTTCTTTTCGTATGGGTGGTGGCGGACGCGGTATAGATTTCTACAGCTGGAAGCTTTGGAATAGTTTGAAATATCAAGCCCAGCCATGGCCTTTGTTTTATTTTTGTCCCTTTTTACTCTTCTTCAAATTCTATTTTTTATCAAATATTTGCTGCTTGCATAACTACTAGCTATTTTTCACGGTATATGCTCTATGTGTTATACAATGTCTTCAGGAGTTATTGTGGCTGTCCTGCCTGTATAGCGTAGTACTATGATTGATATACAGTGCCAGTCCAAAAATGACAAAATACCGCTACACCCACCAGGAAAAGATACGAATTCTTGGCTGACCGCTAAGTCAACAATGACTTATTTTGGCGTTTCCAGCATGCCCGACTTGTTTTATTTCAGCCGCAAAAACAGGGGGCTTTTAGATAGTTCGTAGATCATGAAACATGAGAAAAAGAAAAGGCGGCATCAAAAAGTCGCCTTGTAGTCCTCTTATCTATTGTTTAATAAGAAACTGAGCCTTTCCTTGGCTTGCTGCACATTCATCCTTATGCGCAAGTTTAGTACTCAAGACCAGCTGCATATTGTTCATGTCCGTTATGTATGTATGTTTCTTCGTGGCATGGGAAATGTTACATGAGCATGTGTCCATTTTAGATCCGGAGCGAAGATGCAATGTTCCATTCGTTTATGTTTTCTCGTCTATATATATAGCGTAGAGATGTTTGCTAGAATGAAAAACGGTTGGTGAGTCTCACCCGTCTTACAGAGGCAAATCGCCTACATGAAAAAAAAAATCCAATATTTGGTCTGAGAGCAGTCTTTTTGATGATGAATACCGCTAATACGCATAATTATATTGAACAAGAACAGTTCTGGACCTAAAACCAGAGCATTACTTTTACCCATTTTCGTGTCTTTCTCTGTCTGTTAACATGATCTATACAGATGCTTAAAGACTTCTCCATAACTTCTTCCAGAACGGTACATTTCCACCTTCATTTTGCTCGCGGGCGATTTCTTCAACCTCATCAAGATCTTTTCTGCGGCCTGTTACTAAATCGATATCTTGAAGTCTGCGGAACTCGGTTTTCATGAAGTACTTGGATACTAGAAAGATTACCGGAAATAGGATGAGTAGGATGTAGGCATCGACAAAGTCTCCGGCACTGAATGGCGACAGAGACGTCCAGCCCTGGATAAACGCAAGGAATATATTCGCACCCATACCAAAGTAGGCAATGCCCGGAAACCACTTGGCCCGGAATGGAAGCTCTTCGGGAGAATGGCCTTGAGTGGCCCAAGCAGCCCGGAATCTCAGATGGGTGTACGAAATGCTTGCCCATACCAGGAATGTCGAAACCCCGGACAGATTAACAATATAGCTGTATGCGTTTGCAGCACCAGTGCTTATGTTCATCATGCTAATAGCACCGCATGCGTTAGCAAGGACGATGGCAGGGATTGGGACACCTTTCTTGGTAGTCTTGCCAAGAACTTTTGGTGCCTTTCCCTCCTGTGCCATGAACAGCAGAGTGCGGCTAGCAATGAATATAGAACTATTGACGGCCGATAGGCAAGTGACAAAGATAAAGGCATTGATGAGATGTACGCCGCCTTCCCAGCCAGCATTTTGCAGGGCAATAGTCATAGGGCTTTTGAGAGCACGAGAAGATCCGTTGATAAGTCCTTCGGCATTCCAAGGGCACGTCAGGCCAAAGAACAGAGCCGAGCCAAGATATACAAAGATGATGCGCCAGAAGACTTGCCGAATAGCCATAGGCACAGCGCGGCCAGGGTTCTTTGTTTCAGTGGCCGCAACAGCTACAGACTCGCAGCCAGCATAAAACGTAGAACAGAAAACAAAGACGCGGGCTACGCCACGGAATCCATCACTGAAGGCACCAGGGTCATGCCAGTATTTGAAGCCAAAGGCCGGGTTTCCTTTGACGCCACCGGATACGTAGCTTAATTGTGTTAGTATAAAGACAAACAACATGACGGAGACACTTCTTACATGATGGAAAACAAGAAGTAGGCAACAAGGCCAAAGAGCTTGAATAATGCCAGCCAAAACTCAGCTTCGCCAAAAGTTTCGACTCCCAGCAACTGGAATCCAAGAAATGCGAACTAGAAATCACAAATGTTAGTACAGGCTCATATTCTACTTTTGATATCATTTAGACCAGTTTGATCAATGTAACTTGCCCAGAATATCAGAAAGTATCCCCAGAGTGGGATTTTGTCGCTCCAGAACGAAAAGATGCTGCTGACCGTGTTGTACTCATTAGCCAGCACAGCAACCCAGATGATAAAGTAATTCCAGCCCACTGCCACGCCAAAGGCTCGATCGACAAATCTATCTGCCAGACTAGTGAAAGCACCGCCGCTAGGATACAGTGTGGTGAGTTCTCCTAAACTTTGCATTATGCTGTATCATTGAAAGTCAGTGTCTATTAACTACGCGCGGCAACATGACTTTGTATTAATATTAAGGAGAGCTTATGTACAAACCTAAATGCAATGATGCCGATCAAGCCAAAGCCGATAATCAATGCTGCCGGTCCGCCTTCGGCTAATGCGCCACCGGCGCCGACAAGCAATCCGGGGCCGATAATGCCAGCCAGCGCCATCATACTCAGATGGCGGGTCTTAAGGCCGCGCTTTACGCCACTGTTCGGGTCAATGGCTGCATAGTCAGTGTCGTTGTGTTCGACGGCAGGTTCGCCTGTTAGCGATGTGACAAACACCTTGCGATCTACGTCGTCTCCATACATGGTCGATAGTTGCTTTTTTGAGCACTTAGACGCGAGTTGGCGGCAATCAGAGCTGTTTCTGTCTGGATTTGTTAACTCTATGGAAGGGAGGTAGTCGCAATACAACATACAAAAGAAATTAATAACAACCGGAGCCGTCGAAGGGCCAAGTTATATAAAGTCCATGCAAGGCGTAGCTGTTTAGCGCGCCATTGTTAGTATTGGTTAGTTCATAGTCCCTGTCCGGAATAGGCGTTCCTGCCGCCATCCAACGCAGCTATCACGCCTTCATCCAATTTGCAGTTCAGTATAGTTAACATACTTATAGAGATATAAGTATGTTACGGGTAGCTATATACTTCACATATGTACTGTGCGACTGCCCGTTGCCTTCATTCGGAACAAACCCCTCCGCCCATCTTCCAACAAGCCAGGTCCCTCAATTCTACTATGTTAGCTCTTCCTATATTCTCGCCGTGAACCGTTCTTTACTATGTACTTGCATCTAGATATCGAGTCTTTGTACATGTCGAAGTTTTGATGTTAAATGGCGTCATTGCTGGCATTAGTTATCCCAATGTAACGCTAGAATACTAGGCTAAGCCGACCATTTTCGCACGAAATTTTGACAAAAAATTGAATGTCATGATACGGCTTAATCACCAATTGACTAATATAACGGTAGAGGACAGGCTAGTCAAAATTATTTAGGTAGAATCTTGTTTCGTACTATTAAAATATCATAATGTCGTTGTTAGTTGATTCTTTGTCTGCCATATCATGCATGATAACCCTAACTGTCTCATTAGAGCCTACAGTGTCAATAAGTTAGTTCATGAGTACATGGTTGTTGTTGTTGTTGTTG
>LXKZ01000402.1:0-56896 GCA_001856765.1 Endoconidiophora polonica
GGTGAGGTGCGGACGTTTTCGGGTTTGTCTTTGCCATTAGTGAAAAAAAATTTGGTTAAGCTGTCGCTTGATCCAAGTCTTAACCGATGAAAGCCATAGTCTGATCATCTAGTTGTCGCTGGAAGGCAGCTTCTTTTGCAAGTTTGTCTGCCTCCTCATTGTGATCTATGCCTACATGTGCTGGTACCCATTGAACGTGTACCTCGGGGACCCCAAAGGCCATTTTCGGGAGTTCCATGTAGCTTCTTCTTGCCAACTATGTATTGTTCACAGGATCCGGTTGATCGCTGATTGGGAGGTGCCTCGTTTAGCCCATTGCTTAGTCAATATGCGTACCAGGGCCCGATTGTCAAAGTAGATATACATCCTACGTGAGTTCTTCTACATGGAGTTCAAATGCTTCACTGCCATGTCGACTGCTTCTGTCTCTACTGTTGCACTTCAGACTTCTGAGGCAGTCTTTAGACGTCAGCCCAGTTTTCGTCCGGGTAGCACACCACGAATGCTACTCCGACCTTTCCGTTGCCGAGATTTGATCCGTCAGTACACACCCACGCATCTGATGGTCTGGACTTTGATTGGAGGAGAAGTTGCTGTTTCTATGCCTCTTCTTTGTCAGTGAACTGGTATGTTCGGAGTGTAGGTCGGGATGATTCTCTTTGTTGATTTCGTCAATTGAGTCAGGTTCATTCCAAAGTGGGTACTGCAGCATCTTTCTATACCTAGTGAGCAAAGTGCGTTGTCTCATACGTAGGATATTTGGTCTATCTTCTTCGGATATCGGGTGTGTAGCGTATACTGTGTTTGTTCATAAGGCAGTTTTCAAGGCAATGCCATGTAAAAATAGCTCCATGGTTAGAAAATCGGACATCCAAGGTACCGAAGTGGTCGGAGTCGTCCGGTGAATGGCAGCCCGTAGTGCACTTCGGAGGGCTACGTTCAAATATTTGAACAAGTTTAAGTCTCCTAGCTTGTCTTTATGGTTGAGAAGGTACCATATGGCAGCTGCAAAGGAGAGAATTGGCAATACACTCTGGCGGGCCACTTTCAAGAGGAACTTCACCGGGGCTTCTTTGTAGCATCCAGCTAGCCCCTTCATGCCATTGACGACATGATGTGCCTTAATAGAGGCCTGCGCAATGTTTTCGGTGGGGCTCAGCCTGTGAGTCTAGTGTACTCCCAGCCAGCGGAGGGATTGGTCATTCGGAGTGGCCTTGATACAGGTTCCATCGATCAGAGTAATGTCAGGATTTTCTTGTTTCCTATTCTGCGTGGAGTGTATCAAGCCAGTCTTTGGTATGTTTGGTGACAGACCTTTTTTTCCGACACCCAGGCTTGTACGCGGTGCAAGGCATTTCATGTGGCAAAGGCAGCGTCTGCCACCGTTGCCCCAGGCAGAAGTATATTGCCATCGTCTGCATAACCCCATAGATTATGGACTTCATGATACAATGTGGCTATGAGATGGGTGAGCCTTGCGGAAGGCAACCTCTCACTGGTTGGATAGAGTCTGTTTGACCATCAAGCGGCAGCATTGCAAGATCTGTCTTCAAGAAAGGGTTGCACCACCAATTTGCACAAGTGCGGTGGCCACCGCTGCTCCATGAGCCGGGTGGTCATCCTGTTTAGCTGAACTATAGTCTTCATTCCCATTAGGCACGATAATCATAATCATGATAATACATAGCAACTCGGCTTTGGTTCCATATATCTCTGTTGACCGTCTTTCACCTTTGTGCCTACTAAAGTCAACTGCCATATCATCTTGAGGCCTTTTTATCGGACCCACATCCAACCTCACTTTGCTCTGGTACCTGCAATTTGGGTATTGTTAGAAAAACTGTACCTTACTACTATACCCCTCTAATACCAGCTAACGTAAACAACATAGACAAGGCCTCTAGAGGCTTGAAGTGGATGCTTTTCAACTACTTCATTGCACCTTTTCATTTGATTTTGCTTCGCTCTATAGAAAACAACCGGCTGTAATAGGCTGTGATCCCAGTAAGCCGATCAGTTTCTGACTATCATTAGAATAGTGTATTCATTGCGTCTCGCACATAGAGTAGACCTGATCTTTGATTATACTGCTGATTGCTCCAATCAGGTGGTCTGAGACCTCTGGGGATCACTAGTTCAGGAATATACGCAGTATGATTTTACTAGATGTATTGATTTGTATAGACAGAGCGACACCAAGCTGTCAGAAGATTGTGTCTAGGACTCATGACAGGCAGCATGTTACTATTCCATGTTTACTACAGAGACCGTAGGAACATTATCTATAGATGGTTTCGGGGAATTTATCAAGGCGAGGCTGTTCCTGTTTTCTGTTTTGAGATCGCCACCGATCGATCTTCCGTAGTCTAGGCATACCGCCTAACTTCTTCCGAAGATCTAGATTTCAGAGCGCAAAGGCAGTGCGCTGCGTGATCCCAACATCAGAGCATTTGCAGCATTACCAGATATGACTGCGATTTACGACCCTAAATGAGGTGATAGAGTGAGTAAACGCGGTCGCCTCGCAGCTGCTAGGCGAGGGTGTTGCTATATTTTGTGTATTTTGATAGAAAGAAGGAAAATATCAAGCGAAGTAAAATGGAAAGTATAGAAGAGAAGATGGGCGATTGTTTGGGTTAACAAAAATGTTAGATGGAGAGAAAGTATAATATATGTTGAAATATCATATGAAGACGACGAAAAGCGTCCTGGGCCCGTGGTTGAACGCCCCATGTTTTGGTTGTGAAAAACAGCGATAGCGTAAGCAAATGAAGGTAACTCCAAGTTTCCCAGAAACAACACCTCGAATTCGAGCAATGTTGTATGAGGTTCGAGGTGTTAGTACTGTGGCTTTTCTCTGGTAATGTAGCTATCCATACGCGATGATACATACCAAGAGCTAAGGAGGAGTGAACTGAACAAGAAGTTGCAAGATACGACAAGACAATCTTCAAGACGTTACAGAAGTTAACAACTAGACTATGCCTAAGATTGTCGACTGGCTATAAATCAAAGCTTGAAGTAAAAAGCAAAGTGAAAAATTCAACTGAAAAACAATGTGTAATAAAACAAGAATGAAAAAGAGAAGATGTCCTAGCCGCGTTAAAATGGGCTCCCGTTATAATAAGCTCGATACGCGGATAAAATCTCGACGTGATTTGTCAAGCTTTGCTCCGATCTTTTCTCTTCATAAACTTCCACTGCTACCATCACTAACACCAACAAGACCCTTTTAACGCTCTTCGAACAATGAACAAGATATCAGAACGTATTAACATATACTGGTACGATATGTTAATCATACATAGTACAAAGTTTGATACAAACACTAGTATGCCATTGATCATTTCATATTCTCCTCGGCAGAAACACATCACTGATATGCTTGACATCAGGCAGCATACAACCCAAATACCACAAGCAGCGTCAAGAGCGTCAAGCAAATACATAGGCTATACCGCTACTGTTCAGATCTGTAAAACTACTGATCGTGGTGACGCAGAGATGTATGATTATGTATAGCAGGCATCATTTATAATGTGTGTCTTGACGGGCCAGATAGATTGGGGAGTTTATACCCATAGTGATCTGGGTAGGAGAACTGCGCTAACAGCGTTGTTGGCGTTTATAAAATCTTCCAGGCGTCTTCAGCAGCATGGCAGAACTTGCTGCAGGCAACACTTGCCGACAGGCTGTAGTTGCTGATAGAGATCTTTTCATCAACCCAGGCATCAGCAAAGTCATCGGCACCCTTGGCCATGGCGCCAACAAAGACACAGCAGCTTTCAGCAGGGTCTAGAGACTCTATGTAGTCACGAACATGGACGACCTCGGAATCGAAAGATAGAGTGACCTTGCGACAGTTGGGGGGGAGATGATCGGTAATGGGGTTTTGGATAACACGCAGAAGTTTCTCCTGAGAGTTAGTGGAGCGTATGGACAGTCTGTGAAGCAGCTGGACCATTAGACCGGCAAAACGCTTGAAAGTTCTGGGGATACGGACGGTAGGCGAAACCTCAATGAGAACGCCTTTGGCAGTGTGGATATAAATTTGAAGCTTTCCAGCCTTGTTGATAGGGGAATCGAGAAGAGTGAGGAGGCACTATTGAAAATAACCAAAAGTTAGTATGTGATCAATAGTCGAAGCAGAGAAGCTTATAGAGTCACACGTACCTGGTGAGTGATATCAGGACGAGCATCACTAATGTCACGGTTCATCTTGCGCATGACACCAATGTGTTCGTCACTGTTGAGTAAAGAATACTTCTCATCTCTTTGCACGCCGCTCCGGGACACAGCATGCGCCGCTTTATAGGTCTCGAGACTAGCATTAGCCAAGACAACGATCAGACGCTTTGTATCTTTGTCACTGGCTGGAATAGGTGTGTGCTGCTCAGCAACAAACTTGGGGAGAGGCGGAGGGGGGAGCGACTGAGTGCCTGACATAATGCGATGATGTTAGAATTTGAATGGATGCAGTCGTAGTTAGTAAAAACAATGCTTAGGTAGTGCTTGTTCATGTGCTATGGCAGCAGATAATGTAGGCATATTGGCCTTCGGTAAGGAGCCAAATACAACGCAACTACTGTTCCCCAGACGGTGGCTCGCGTGTATGAGTTCCGAGCATGAGATCCAGGCAAGCGTGCAGCTTTGCATCATGTGATTTTCATTCAGGAAGGGTAACTTTGTGAATCTAGTCTTGAACAAGATATATAACAAAGCCTAGCTTCTATTCCTATCGTTTCATATCTAAAAATGAAGTAAATATATGCAACTTACGAGGACGCTTTCTAGTGTTCTCTTGGTCGGAGGAAGACATGGTGACGGAGTTGGGTTAGACAAGGTGGGGTGGTATGCGTGAATGAACAAAGATATATTGACAGACAAAGCTTTCAAATGGCCAAAAAATAAGCCCGCTATGAGAGTATATACGTTTCTAATGAGAATTATATGTAGACTTTCGATATCGAGGCTATTGTTTGTTAAAAGTCATACGTAAGGCTGTTACTAGAGGAGTTGACTTTTTGTAAGAAGTTTTTTTTGGTCAGAACTTTTTTGGTCGGAACTTTTTTGGTTGAACATCTGAAAAACATCCCTGTCTATCGGCGATAAACCCAGTAAAGAAGTCTGGCTTTTTGACAGTGAAGACGGGAAGGCTAGCCCACCTTCCAGTAACAGCTACTAGTGGGGCACATATAAATAAATAAAATTCGACGATTAATGGAATTCTGATGTGACGTTTTGCTCATGAAGACACGCTACATATAATAATAAAAAGATATGGTGAAGTAGCTTTCCTTTTCCTTTCTATTTCTTCAAAACGATTATCACGGCATACCTTGAAGAATATAGTAGCACTTTCTTCTGTAGCGGATATATCCCGAATACTTACAAAAAACAGATCTGTCTTGTCCATTCCATCTTTCTCTTGTCGCATATTTGCAGGGATGGCATTCTGCTCTGCAAGCTAGCAGTCTCTAGATTTCACTTTTGTTTGCTTAGATAAGTCCAAAATTTGCAAACAGTTATTTCCGAGTTCATATATTATAACCCTACACATGCTCCATACATTAGAAGCATAAAATTTCCAGATGTACTGCCTTTTCATTCAGTAATATGGTGCATTGACATATAAAACACACTCGAGAAGCACTGTTTTTGTCGTTCGCGCATATATCTCTTAAACCATCGGGTCGTGAGCAAGATTGTATGTGATATCATAGGGTGAAGTTCATCGTATGAGGGTTCTATATGCTAAGGTGAGTTTTTTTATTATTATGATGCCTTTCGCCTTAGTATAGAAAACCCAGAGCTCTATCGTAAGATGAGGCTAGACGAGCAGCCACGTGACCGAGTACATTAGTCAGCAACGTCGAAATTTTGGCGATATCGCCAACATCATAAAATCCACTTCGTGAAATTGACAGTAGCTAACTGATATGCGGCAGTGAATATATTGGTGTGCTATATTACCAAGCCGACTTCCTCAACCTCCTAGCACTTTCTAAATTCCACACGACGCCATCTTAAGTCACGATTAACCTGAAGATCTATACAAAATCTCGTTTCTTTCTTTCAAAATGACCAGCCCATACGTTGTAGCTGCACGCCGAGTCACGCGAGAACTTCACGGCGTTGTGATCTCTTCTGGCTTAATGGAGAAGACCGTCAAAGTACGGGTAGGCGGTCAGAAGTGGAACAGTCGTGTGTCCAAGGTATGTCAAGCGACACAGTTCGAAAACCTAAACTAGCAACTTGATAGACATATGCACAAATGCTAAATATGTCTTTCTTTTCAAAGTGGTTCGCGGCCCCCCAGAACTATCTTGTTCATGATCCTAACAACTCGATCAAAACCGGTGACGTCGTCGCTATCACACCTGGCTGGCGCACCTCAAAACACAAGCGCCATGTCATAAAGCACATCATCGCCCCAGCTGGCACTCCCATAGAGGAGCGTCCACCAGTGCCTACACTCGAAGAAAGAATAGCATCATACGAAGAGAAGAAGGCTGCCAAGGATGAGCGGAGGACCGCCAAAAAGAACGCTGAGCGGCAAGCCCAAATCGAGGCTAAAGCTGCTAAGAGAGCTGCAAGAGCTGCGAAGCTGGCCGAGGAGACCAGCCAAACAGAACCCTCCAATGTGGATTAAAGAACTACAGAACAATGGAAGGACCTAGGGTGAAAAGAGGCCATTGAGACTCAATTAGATTGACCTTGAACTGAGTGAATGTCCTCTAGCACTAGGAGAGTGTCGGACTCTGCGTCGCAAATCGGTCGTTGCTTGTAAGATATTATCTGTACCACTAGTTATGTATTTAGTATACACTAGGACCGGACTCGTAGCTCTATGTATGCTTCATAAGATGAGAGGTATAGCATCGATAAGGGTAGGAAGTGTCACAAAATTTAGAAACATATAGGAAGTGTTACTTGTGAGCTGTATTTTTAAAGATATCTATGTTTTGATGTTACGTGTTGAATACATAGTAGTAGCTCTATCATCCACCTCGCTCTCCAAACTCAGCAGCCCATTCCTCATGCTGCTTCAACCCATCTTTGCTAACACTAGGACGTATAGTTGCCATACTGAGTTTGAAATCAGCAAATGTAATAGGGGGAATATCTTCGGTAGCCATTGTCAATACAGCCTCTCCAAGAGAACGAAGAGGACCCATAGCAGCATCCTTAGCCAATGCAGTCAGATCTGAACCGGAAAAACCTGCACGTAAATTATCAGTATACATCGCTATGGTCGCTGGTTGGTAAAAAATCACTTACCAACGGTGAGTTTGACCAATTCATCAGTCTCCTCTGCACATAGATTCTGGTTTTGATGACTCAAGAGATTGAGAAAATGTACATGACGAGTCTTGTCATCTGGTAGAGGGATGTACTGACGACGAACAAAGCGGCGCCGGGCTGCTTCATCAATGGCCCAAGGTAGATTGGTAGCTGCGAGTACTAAGACTTGGTTAGGGTCGCCGGATTCTTTGCCGTTATTTCTACTGACAGTCGCTTTTTGCAAAGCGCTCCATTGAATAAGAAACTCGGTCTTGATTCTCCTAGTGGCCTCATGTTCGCCAGACCCCGAACGTTGTCCCATAAGGGAATCGATTTCATCAATGAATATGATACTAGGTGATAGTAGCTTCGCTAGACCGAATAGAGCGCGAACAAGCTTTTCAGATTCCCCCATATACTTGCTAGTGAGACTGCTCGCCGAAATGGCAAAGAACGTTGATTTGGACTCGGTGGCGACAGCACGAGCAAGCATAGTCTTTCCAGTGCCTGGTGGGCCAAAAAGCAAGATTCCACGAGCAGGCTCTCGCAAACCCATGAATAGATCTGGTCTTAAGAATGGATAAACAACGGCTTCGCGAAGAGCTGATTTGGCGGCTTCAAGGCCAGCCACATCACTCCAGTGAACTTCATCGCCTTGCACTATAATTTCTGTAAGGATTTGAGAGGCTGCCTGTGGATCTACACCATCGGGGAGATTTTCTAATATTTGAGTTTTGCGCCGTTCCCAGGCAGCTCGATTCAATTGGGCTTCGGTCATGAAGGTTTCGTCTTCATCTGACGCAACTGACGGTGTAGTTGTACCGGAGGCTACTTGTACATTTGAAAACTTTCGGCTAGTCTTATGAGGCTTTAACGGAGAGCCCAGTGCATTGTCGGATGACAACCTATTTGATATTGGCGGAGATGGTTCTTTTATAGCCCGTGACTGAGAACGAGTGTTCGGCAATGCACTCTCGCTAGCAACTGGCTTGCGGCGAATATCTGAATCTCGCCGCTTTGGCTTTTTTTCCGGATCACTAGGTCTAGAGCTTAATGGAGGACGTATGAATCGTGACGACGATGGAGGATATGATGGCTGAGGCCGTTGTCTTTGACGACCGTCTAAGGTTTTACCAGAGTTTGATTCAGCAAGTGCAGAGCTGCTATTGAGGGCACTAGAGGCAGCGCTAATAGAAAGCATCGAAGTGTTACCAATTGCTTGCCGAGCTGCATCCTGTGACATGCGTCGAGAGGTCTTATCGAATGAGGCCCGTGGTGTCACGAGACGACGGGAATGGCTATCCCATTGGACAGGCCCATGAGGCTTGGGATGGGTTTCTCCTTCACGAGGAGTTGATGGAGCCGTAGCTGCAGTGCCAGGTGCCACAAGGAGCTCATTTTTCTTAGAATCTCTCCTAGTAAGAGCAGACCATGCAAGAGTAGCCGCTCTACTAGCTCCGGGACGGTCCTGGATTTTGGTGAGTGACGTAGATTTTCTCGTAGCTTTATCTAGCGGCTTTCCTGAACGGAGCGTTGTACGCATGGTGTATTTCTCCGGACTCGACCCTTCAGTAGCCGCATTTTCTCCGGTAGGCATTGTTTTTGCATTTAGGAGAGAATCGGCCTCTCCATATGGAACAGAATGATCCATGGGACTGGATGCGATGGGTTGATCAGAGACTGCCCGAAGAGGTATCGATGGCCGAGAATGATTTAGCGGCGAAGATGAAGTTGTGTTGGGTGGTGAATATTGATCGCTGTTGCCATGACGCATATGATCGAAGGGTGTCAGGACCGAGAAACTTTGTTCTTGGATTGATGGTGTAGTTTGATGAGGCAGGGGCGGAAGTGGGTGAGAATTTCGCGTATATAAAGGCGCATGTGATTGCGGCTCCTGTCTGGATAGTTTGACAGCGGCAAGAAAATCAATTCGTTCCTGACACTGATGCTGGATCTCTTGTAAGGCATCAACTATATCACGGTCACTAGTAGTCTGTGGGAGAAGAGAAGCATCCCTTGATGAGAATCCGCTGTGATTGATTTGGGCCAAAGCATTTTGCCAGAACTGCAAAGCCTGGTCCTCGTTGCCCTGTGAAACAGCATTAGAAGTCCGATTGTTTAACAGAAAAAATTGATCTAGAGAACATACCTCGCTTTCGTGATAGGCGGCGGTGGAACAACTAAGAAAACTATCGTCGTATAGCTTTTGCAGCGATGCGGATGGATATGCCATGATTCTAGATGTCACTGCTAGCACTAAGCGACAACATGAAATGCTGTTTAATTGACAAGATAACAGTGTGTCTTAGTAATTGCCTGCTAGAAATGCTGAAAGTTCAAGCGAGTAACAGCTGTGATACTTGATGGAAGGCGCCCAAAGCCCGCAAGCAAAGGGCTACAGTTTGAGGAATTTTGGCGGTGCGGACAGTTAGTGCAAGGTGTTAGCAAAAGTCGTTGTCGCTCTTTTGGTCGTGTAAGAGAGCGTATTCTGAAGAACCTATTTCTGCACCGTCCGAATATCTTTTAGTACTCTCAAAGGATTCTGGTGATAAAGCATACTTGTGGTATATATATGCGAAAGAAAGAAGGAAAGAGAGAAGAGTGTGAGCGCAATAGCCTCGACCAAACACTACGAACGAGGCAAATCGCTAGTGTGAAACTAAGACACCGACTTAGTGGAAAGGTTGAGGGTCAAGCACTCACTAGTTAAGCACTACGAGCATAGCAAGAGAATAAGAAGCGATCAAAATGAATTCAGATATTTAAGGTTTTTTTCTATACGCAGCCAAAAGTAGTCCTAACACTTGGTGCCGTGTTTCACGCCGCAAGTGGAAAGCCACATTACGGGCTCCAAGCCGTTTGATATCACTCGGATTGGATATCACGGTTTTCCGGATCTGGTAAACCGAAACAGGGTTTTCTGATAACTGCAAGCTTTACATACGGCGCCTTTACTTCATAATAGTTCTTGGGGGCGGTGACGTCGTTTGGGATTTTGAGTGTCCGCACTGTACAAACACTCTATGTATATTAAGTTCTTCTAACTGGTTACTCCACTAGAAGTGAACTATAACGAGAGATATAACCATTACAGAATCACGCATCGCGCATCCTTTCCAAACAGTGTGACAAAGTATATTTTCATATGCTCTTTATTGAAAATAAAGGCTGCTGCTGCAGTAAGAAATTGAAATCAATAATCATACTAGAATATGAAATCTGGAAGCATCTACTTTGCTGCCTTTGAATTAAGGGATAAGTGCTCTCTACCTTCCATACAGGGCTTTACTGTTTTATTGCTCAAAGAAGCAGATTCAGAATGCCTTGCTTAATCTAGGGCTTGAATAGTAAAACATTATTGATAACTTGTTACGATAATAGTTCCTACTATCAGCATAATATCACTTCATTATGAAAGGAGAACCCTAATCTCGTTAGTCGTACGGGGAAATCGTGCCTTTAGAGGCTCTATATCATCATTGTTTGATTCCATAACAAGCTCTTCTTCTGCTACCAGAAGATCTTCAAGATGCTCAAACTCATTGCAAAACTTCTCCGTGGCACTCTCTGTGGCTTTGCGTATTAGTTTTGAGTCACGGACATGTTTGACTTGTTCCATGGCATCTATGAGTGCCGACGGCAGAAAGTCGTCAAAGGTTTGACGCGCAAGCTCCAAGTTTTTTGCTTCAAATGGCATCAGACTTCTCAGGGACTGTACAGTTTTCGGGCCAGTAGTGGTAAGTCCAGCTACGGCACTTAGGATATCCTGTAGACCAGACTTTCGCTTCAAGAAGGTAAGCTGGAACGCTGCTAGATTTTCAGCATCTTTTTCGATCTCCTTTTCAAGCGCCAAGCAACGCTGAGCTGTGAAGGTAAACGGCTGAAGGGTGTTGAGCGTCGCATGAGAACAATTTAGTCGGAAGATAGAGTCATCTGGTGGCGCTAATGATTTGGCAATGCTGTGGCAGCCCATGACAAATGGATCGAGAGCTTCTACCAATGTTGACTCAAACTGAGCTTCTCTATCAACATGTAAATCAAGAGAAGAATCATATGTCTTCATGATAGATATCAACTGCTCTAATGCTTCATCTAAGAAGGCAGGCGATCCAAGATCGTTAGGTGCGTGCTGGAGATCAGTTTGCAGTGTGGCAATGTGATCACGAACAAGAGCTTTGAATTGCCTTGATGCATCCTCTTCTAGGCTAATGATGAGTTCTATCAAGGAAGAGTCAATCCCAAGAACCTTAAGGAACATTGCCTTGTAAAATCCGAGAAGGTTTGCCAGTTTGTATGCAAGAATAGTATCTTCACTGGCCTGGATTACTTGCTGAATACGCTGACGCAAGAGCCTCGATGCACCTGATACATCACGATCAATCAATTCGTAGAGTGTTTTCCTCGCATCGAAGGGCTTCTCGACGCCAACTTCATCGCCAACAAGACTCCAGAGCTCATTCTTGCGGCCTGTCTCTAAGCCCTTCGCAATCTCGTCTCCTTCTGCAAAAAAGAGGACTTCGAGAGCCTCTCTTTCACCAACAGTCGCAGAGTGAATCCAGGCTAGCATGTCTCCAACGTAGCGTAATGAGTCGTGCGCTACTAACTCGATAGGCTTAGAATTGCCTTGGTGTTGACCAGCTGTGTTCGTGCCGGTCAATGCAACATAGAAAGAGTCCGACAAAATTCGTTCACGAGCTTCAGCAAATAGATCAAGACAATTTTGGAAGAGTGTTGGGCGTTCAGCAAGGACCCTAATCGCCTTACGAATAGCAGGATGCAGTTGGGGATTTTCGAGATTGAGACCCTTGAACTCTCGTTGAAGCCACTTGTAAAGCTTCTGAAAAGCCATATTGACTTGCTTTGAAACCTGCTCCATGATTTCTAGACCAAGGGTCTGATTTTCGAGGCCTAGCAAAGCTTCCGATTCTTTTTGAATACGCTTAGCCTTGGCAAGCGTTGCAAAGAAGACGTCGTCGACCGGCTCAGATGTGAGGCTTAGAATATCAATCTCATCTTGGATGAGAATGAAATGATCCCGAATTTTATTTAAAACCTCCTGCTTGACTTCAATAAAGTTTCTTTGCTCAAGTAGATTTTGGGATTCATTCATAATTTGGAATGACTGATCATGAGCACATTGTAGTTGAGATTTCATATCGGCATAGCTTTTGTTCAGCTTACTCAATGTCAGGCCAATTCGACGAAGTTGCTAATGGACCAGGTTGTTAGCGAAACTATATCCAAACTGTCTATCTTCGATTATTCATTCGTACCTCTGCAACACGGCCAAAATCATCTAGGATAACGCCATTTCCAGCAACGGCCTCTTTTTGCAGACTAGAGCGAAGTTGCCGGCGAACCTCCGCAGTATTTGACAGTCCACGTGCATCAAGCAGGCTAAGAGTGTCTTTAAATTCACTGTCTGCGAATGACGTTGACAAGACTGTTGTCACTTTAGCAGTTATAGGGTTGGATATTCCACGAAGACTGTTTGAAGGAGAGGCAGCTGATGATAGCAGGCTGCGGCTATCCAAGCCAACCCTTATGTCGGTCGTATTCAACGACACTTTTCTTTGAACATCCATGGTTGCTGATGCAGTGCTATCCGCTTAAGTTAATGTGTTGTGATTGTGTTAGCTAGCAGACAGCCTAAAGCTATGCAAGTTCGCCACAGAGGCCTAGCCGTATTTATGCGTCTGTCGTGGATATGCACCTATTTGAAGGCGGTGAAACATCGATGGGCAGAAACCAGCCTACCAAAGTCTAAGCCCATTATGTCATAAGACTTGACCCTAACATGGGATCAAGCTTTAATCGTTGCTAACTGCAGATGCGATGCGGTTGCTGCCAACCTGATAGCCATCGATTGTTGATCTAGGCGCATTTGCGTTTGACGATGAAGCTGTGCTATTCTGCTGTTTTACCACACATCGAGTCATTTCAAGTAAGCTTGCAAAACTGTAGTCCAATCCACTGACACAGGGCGTTTTTGCCTATCTGAGATCAAACCTAATCATACTTGCCTCGTGACTTCATCTGTTGATCGAGTGCACGTCAACTGACATCGCCGTCAATCTTTTAGATACGCTGGCTGGACAAATCTTCTCTTCTTTCACCATTTTGAGTACTCAGACTTGCGCTGTAAATACCCGTCTCTGCATCTATGCGGTCTGCTAAATAAAAGATAGCAATCGTAACTTGCCTTTTCTCACAACTCCCACCCTCCGGATAACGCCTGGGCGCGAACCACTCTACAGAAAACATGGAATCTTACATGTCTTCGCAACCCGATCCGCTGGACGATAATGGCAAAGCCACACAGTCTTTTTACGAACGCCTTCGAAATCCTCAACATCAACAAGTCAACCATCCCCCGGCCAGAAACCCACCATATTACGATGCTATGAATGATGAACGCTTCGATAACCTTTCTCGGCTAGAGGAAAGTCGGGTCTCTATGGAGGATAGCTCTGCCCACCTTATTGGGGGTGGGCCACCTACTCGTTCTCATGACGACTATGACGATAATGCTGTGCCTGAGTCTCTACTCATGGAGGCACGTGATCTTTCCCCTATACGTGTTGGCCAGTCCCCTCTTCAGCAAGCACAGAACAAAGGCAAAGAGCGAGAACGACCATCTGATTTTACCACAACACCGCATTCCCAACCCGCTTCGCCTATAGCCGCGAAGTTAGCACAGCAGGGCCGGCCTGATCGACCTATGGCTCGTACGTTGAATCCAACAATGATAAACCCGCGGGAGAAAGCTCTTTGGAAATGGGTCAATGTCACAAATCTCGACAGTTTCATGGGCGAAGTATATGAATACTTCAATGGAAATGGTATTTGGTGCATACTGTGCGATCGCGCTCTCCACATAATGTAAGTTATTCGTTCATGTATCTAATTATGGGTCCAAGTACAGCGTATCCCGATGTTAACATATGGGGTTTATAGAGAAACTGCTTTCATAGCCATCTTTCTCACATTTCTGACGCAATGCCTCTCCTATCAACGAATCCCCCAAAGCTCCTCATTGGCGGAGGTCATCGTACCCAAATGTACACAGAAAATGTCCAGCATGTGGAACTTGGGTATATGGTTGTACACATTCTACTTCATCTGGAAGTGTGTGCAGTTATTCACTGATGGCCGTCGTTTGTTTGACATTAGGGATTTTTATATCCATTTATTAAATATTCCAGAAGAAGATATGCAGACTGTATCCTGGCAAGATGTTGTCGCCCGAATCATGGCACTCCGTGATGCGAACCCATCTACGGCACTTAACCTACGTCCAGGCCCTGCCCAATTTCTTGGAAGTCAGTCGAAAGAAAGACTTGACGCTCATGATATTGCTAATAGGCTGATGCGTCGGGACAACTACTTCATTGCCATGGTGAATAAAGAAATTATCGATATTTCTTTTCCTGTACCATTTTTAGGCAGGAAGCAACTTCTATCCCGAACTCTTGAATGGTACATCTATCTGTGCGTTATCGATTTCATTTTCGATTCACGGGGTCAAGTACATCCCGAGTTTTTAAAAGCAGATTGTCGTGCGATTTTGAGCAGGAAACTCAAACAACGCTTTTATTTTGCCGCCATCCTTAACCTAATCCTCTCTCCATTCATGCTTGCATATTCTGTCATCGTATACTTCTTCACATATTACAATGTAAGCTTATATCCAGTGCAGCTATTTGGTAGCACTCCAATGTTAATCAGTATGTCACTAACAAGCTATATTCATAGGAATATCAAAGAGACCCTTCTAAGGTTGGCACAAGAAAGTACACCCCCTTAGCAGAATGGAGACTGCGTGAATTTAACGAACTACCGCACATATTTGAGGATAGACTCAAAATGTCCTATCCTTTCGCTACACGATATCTTGACCAATTTCCTAAGAAGCTTTCAGATCGAGTTTTTCGGACAATATCTTTCATCTCTGGATCTCTACTTGCAGTTCTTGCCATTGCGTCTCTACTAGATGAGAAGATGTTCCTGGGATTTGAAATTACACCAGAACGTACGGTGCTCTTTTATCTTGGTATTCTTGGTGTTATCTGGAAGGGCTCTCGTGATTCGATTCAAGAAGAGACTCTTGTTTTTGACCCTGAGTATGCCATGGCTAATGTCATAGAATATACTCGCTATAAGCCGGATTCTTGGGAAAGCCGACTTCACAGCTTTGACGTGAAGAAAGAATTTGCAGACATGTACAAGATGAAATTGGTTGTCTTTATTGAAGATCTGATAGGCATCATTACTACACCTATTGTGCTTTGGGCGTCGATGCCAAAGTGTAGCGATCAGATCATTGACTTTTTCCGCGAGTTCACCGTCCATGTTGACGGCTTGGGATACGTGTGTTCATTTGCCGTCTTTGACTTCAAGAAAGGAGTTGGACGCGGTGTTGCCAAACGTAGCAACAGTAACGACATCCGCGAAGACTACTATACTACGAAGCATGGCAAGATGGCTGCATCGTATTATGGCTTCTTAGACAACTATGTCATCAACCCAAAGACAGGTATCCCAGGACACTTGCCTCCAGGATCCCGAGGCCATCACAATGCTGATGACAACATAGTCGGTGTTGGAATCGACCACATGATGTCTAGTCGTGTGGGCAAAGATGCCCATGGACGGGACAGTTTGGCTCGAAGCCGTGGACCCATCAGCCATTTACAGGCTGCAAGAGTACCTAGATTTGCGTCTGGGGCACAAGCTCAGCCGTCGCCCATGGGATCATTGCTATTAGATCCACACCATCAACCAACAGTCTCTTTCGGTAACGGTGGAAGGAGCGTCCATCGTGCAGGAAACCGGACATCACGAGCCGCAGAGCGAGCTACAGGGTATCATGGCGGTGCACGCAGCATTGCAGAAGAGGAAAGCCAAGAGATACAGGGCGGAAGCCTGACGAAATCCAACGAAGATGGATCGGATGGCGAGCTAGGAGAGTCTGTATGGCAGACATCTGGTGGGAAGGCCATGGTCCGGGATAGGGGTGCTAGTGCTACTCGCAGTGTACCAGGAGGTGAAGATGCAGGCGTGCTTGGTATGATTTACCAGTTCAAGCAAGCACATCGTAATCACCGATCGGGGGCTGCGGGGGGTGTGCTTTAGTTTATCTATAGCTAACTCTAAGATAATGGCTTCAATTAGTTTGAGTCTAGACCTTTTCAGCTCTGTTTCATTCTTTCATGTTGTGGTTATTAGTTGTCTCATAGATTAAGGCGTGATTTAGCTCTGATAGATAGCCTTTGAAGTATCGCTACTGCCGATCGATAGCCTGTCGATATCTTATTACGTTCGATTTTTTTATATCAATGAAATTGTATATTTATTTTCCATTTCCAGGTTGACCATTCAATGTTTTGTTGTGATCTCGCAGATAAGCCAAGAAGGCTTTACTTAACCTTACAAGCAATAAATTCAGCAAGCAGTATAGGTTGGTCAACATAGACCGAGCCTACATACTCAAGTGTAGTCTGTGCTGATACGGCACAATTCATCCAATATTGTTTGGCTTCGCTTGGTGGTCAATTGCAGAATTCGCAGCAAAGCACACAGGACACCGAGCATAGCAACTTTAAGGCCCGAGACTCCCAGAGGTCCCTGATTATGAGTGTTAACTCGGTACTACGCTTACAAGTCAGCGAGGCAGCAATTTCTTCAAGCAAGCACTAACGCGGAACCAAGGTTTCTTCAAAGTGGCTTTAATGGTTGCACACGATGTCTGGAATCTAGGATAGGCCTAAATTCTATGTTTATCAGATCTTGTGGAAATTTCTTCAGTATATATGCTGTGCCATAAATGCTACACGCATTCTGGTTATAGGTTTAAAATTTTAAAAGGTTATAGAGGAAGATATCCCGGCGTGACGATCTTGGGGCTGACTAATCTCAGCCGAGTACGGGATTTCAAAGGTATAATCAAGCAGAGTTAACTGTTGTTATCAGTTGTCGGATTAGCCAGTATATTTATTTGATTATTTACCAATAATCTTGTTCAACGACTAGCCAGTGTTAGATTGATAAGATATTATCTGAGTGCTAGCTAGGGTTAGGGTTGTCAAAGATGCCGACCCACTTCAGGGAGTTGCTCCGAGGCCGCACTTGGATAGCTTGAATCCAAGCCATCACTTGTAGAATGCCCTTTACACTACTAATAACACAAGCCTAGAATTTTTTATTGAAGAGGAAGAAAGAGGGAAAAAAAGGGAAGAAAACGGGAGTGGGAGGAGGTATGTCTCCTGGCATGAGCGAGTAGAAGCGGAAGAACCAGATGCGATGTTATTTGTGCTTTTCTTTTCTCCTGTTGATAAAGGTTTGCCTATCTTCATAGTTCTAGAAACCGAATGAGATTATTGATATCAAAAAATAGAGGCTTGCCTAAAAGCTAAATGGAGTCCCCAAAAACCTGACATGGTGATAAACTCAGTTGGACTAACGCCGGAAATTGAAAATGAATCCCTGGTAACTATCGGAAATATGCACGGCGCACAAACTTCGTGAAATATAGGCGCTTTTGTAACGTGGACAGACAACCTGATCAGATTAGACCAAACCACTGATACAGCACTGCGCGCACACACCAGGCACAAAATTTACACTTAAGTTTGAAGTTGCTAATGAATGATGTAACATTTTTTTTTTTTAATCATTAATCTTATTAAGTTTCTAGAATGATGTAACATATGCTCAACCACAGTTCAAACTTGCCAAAAATTTCGGACGGGGAATCAGGCTCTCTTGACGGATTAGATCACAGTAATCACTGATTCCTTTTTGTTCCATCTTTTTCGAGTTCTTCCTAGCTAAGTATCTCATAGTTCTACAAACTTAGTAAGATTAATGATTAAAAAAAGTTGGGAAGAAGCTAGAAGCAGAGCTTATTAGTGGATGGGTGAATGAGTTGTTGAAAAGTTCATGGGTGAGAGAGTTTGATAACGAAGGATTCTAACCAGGATAGAAACAGCAGCTTGGGGGGGAGGGCCACCCCAATTGATAGACCCGGCAAGCAAAAAAAAAATTTAGAGGTGGACGCCGACCGGCATTGAAGAATAGGATTACTGAAAGCCACGCAGTAAACCCCAGTAAACACGGTTCTCTTAGTTCTCATGGTTTCTTCAACTTCCGCTGCATCCTAGGCGGATGGACGCTGTGAAAAAGCGACGATTTTTTCTTGTCTTGTCTTCCTTTTCTTCTACCTTTCCTTGTTTCGCTTTTAGCGGAAAGTAACAGACAAAGCTTCTCTCGAACATACCGTTTCTATATTTATTGACTTGAATAGACCAAATCCACAAATTACCAACGACCTCTTCGTTCCGCCATCATCAGCCTCGACGACGCTCTCAGAACGCTCAGTCTTCAGTGTTTTTAATCATATCAAATCTACATCATAAAATCCCCCAAATAAGAAAACACCCTGCGAAAAAAAAAACAATAAACTGCACTTAATATTGCTACTAGCAGCCTTGCATCACCTCGCCTGCCACTCGAACTTCTGTGAAGTCGCCAACCTTTGAGCCGCCAGCTTTATAGCCCTGCCGCTCTGATCTTCAAACACCCTTCTTGCTGTCAACCTGGCGGCTTTTCAGGAAAAGTCTCTCGGCCAAGCGTCCGACGCTGCGGCCAAAATGGCCCAGCCTGGTGTTGTTGGGAATGTCGAGGAGGAGGACTACGAGTAAGTCTATATATACCAGCTTGAGATATACCGGTGCCTGTCAACTCTGCAGCAAGCTGTGATCCTAGCCTGCGCTCGCCTACCGAGCCGAAGCTGACTGCCACTTCAATCTTTGATATTAGCTATCTATCATCGGGTTATACTTTTTCTTCCACACTGCCATTTGCGTTGCCATTGAATCATACTGACACGATGTTATTACTGCTAGTTATGAAGCCCTGCCTCCTAACTTCTCCCTCGCCCAAAATATGGTCGCGGGCGCCTTTGCGGGTATCGCTGTAAGAACATCTTCGATCGACGATATAGTCCAACGGGCACAACAACCACTAACGTCCACTGCAGGAGCATACCGTCATGTATCCTATTGATGCGATTAAGGTACCTCAGAACCCTATACATACTCTTCGACTGGTCTTCCCAACATGCCTCCATATCTCGCAACGGGCGATCCGCAGCATAGCTCCCAACTCTCACGAGCCAAAGAAACCCCTAAAACTGACTTAGTTTGCCTCATCTCACTAGACCAGAATGCAAGTTCTCAGTCCTACGCCGTCTGCCGTTTACAATGGTGTTGTCCAAGGCACTTACAGAATAGCTTCCACGGAAGGTGTGCTCAGTTTATGGAGAGGCATGACTAGCGTAATTGTTGGTGCTGGTAATACCAATCCCATTGAGACTGATGTCACATGCTTGGTATAGATCCTTTAACTAATTGCATATATTCCTCCCAAATTCTAGGCCCTGCGCATGCTGTTTATTTTGCTACCTACGAAGCCGTCAAGCACGTCATGGGCGGTAATCAGGCCGGTGTACATCACCCTCTCGCTGCTGCGACTAGCGGGGCCTGTGCTACCATTGCTAGTGATGCTCTCATGAACCCTTTCGATGTCATCAAGCAGCGCATGCAGATGCATAACTCGCGCCAAATGTACCGATCCATGACGGACTGTGCTCGCTACGTTTACCGCAAGGAAGGTATCGCTGCGTTCTACGTGTCATACCCTACCACTCTCTCCATGACTGTGCCGTTCACTGCCCTCCAATTTCTCGCCTACGAGTCTATATCAACCACCATGAACCCCACCAAGAAGTACGACCCTTACACTCATTGCACTGCTGGTGCAGTCGCTGGTGGCTTTGCTGCCGCTCTGACTACTCCTATGGATGTGATCAAGACTATGCTCCAGACAAGAGGTACTGCTACTGATGCCGACCTGCGCAATGTTAATGGCTTTGTGTCTGGTTGCAAGCTCCTTCTTGCCCGTGAAGGTGTTAAGGGTTTCTTCAAGGGCATTGGTCCTCGTATCCTTACTACCATGCCTAGCACAGCTATATGCTGGTCAGCCTATGAGTTTTCCAAGCAAGTTTATTCTTCTTTAAAGCATATATAAACTTCATGCTAACCTTCATTAGGGCATACTTCATCAAGCGCAACGATAGATCTTAACACCATACTAAGATTATCCAGCTTTGTCACACTGTTCATCATAGTCACCGAACGACAGCGCCTTGCTGATAGGCTCGCATGAGATGCTCTTTCATAGCAACGTAGCGGAAAATACCAAGTTTCCTACTCTAGAGGGCAGAGCCTATCTCTTTTTTTCATCATTGCTTCCTGTACTTTTGGTCTGACCCTTCTTTGCTCGTTTACCCTCTCGATATTCTATCTCTGGACACTGTTTTCCTAAAAAGCTTTCTTGCTTCCTTTTTCTTCGTTTCTTTATACTCTGCGGAACAGTTCTTCTTTCCATAAGACTATGTGCTTTATACTAAGCCTCTTCCATCTTTTAGTGTCTTTATTTAGCATGTAAGGGTACTCGCTGATCTAAATTTCTCTAGTTGTCTTCAGCTACATAAGAAACGGACCAGTCTCCACAAGGAGATGATGGGCTTTGAAGCTTAAATAGGGCATGAGAAGGTGAGGATACCGGTAGCGTCCTTGTTTTTGTTCCTGTATATAACTCATCTTCGTCAAAGATAGGCGAAGGAAGTTGCCGACGGTGGCTAAAACCGATTTATTCTAAAAGCAATATTATCAGATATTATGAACGTTCTCATACGCACATAACATATAAGATTACTAACCCCTAAATTTTCTCCATGTATTGAATGTACGTGAAAGAAGACCAATCTGTCGAAAAGAATCCTAATATATCAGGTGCAACATCCCTCCAAACTACCTACTAATGAAGTAAATATAAGAGCCGTCAAAGATAACACACAACAGCGGGTATTCAAATGCGTACGTACATGTTCATGACATCAAGGTCAGCAATTTTTTTTAAGAAAATTATGTATTGTCAAAATTCAAGAAGACGATTTATACCTACTGAGGTGCATGTGCGAGTGCAGTTGTTCCTTCCTTTCTCACATGAAACTCGTCAATAGCGTATTCTCTTTCCCAACACCACCAAAGTTAGGGCTCCTTCCAATCCATAGTGACTTTCCCATAGATTCACCGGACTACAGCAATAACAAAGAAGAGATATAGCAACTGATATCCCAGTTACGATGTACAAGAGGGGTGATTGATATTTACTGTAGTTTGGCTAGCAGTAGTAAAAATGATGTTTTTACTGCTGTCTACCTCCATACATAACCTTGAACTAGCGATATTGGTAATAAGGTAATAGAGCAGTGAGATACATGTATATCAGGTGGAGAGGTATGTACTTTGTTTAGACAGTTTGGTTTTTGTCACTTTTGTTCTTACTGAGATTACCGGAAACCACCACTGAAGTGAAACTGCTGGCGAGCGCCGCCACCGCCAGGGAAACCGCCGCCGGGAAAGCCCTGGAAGTTGAAGCCTCCAAAAGGGTTTCCGCCGGGGTGGCCGTGACCGCCGCCACCGGATTGGTCGTTCGGATCATCGCCATGGTCGAATCTCTGACGCAGTTCGGGATTGCTCAGGACTTCGTAGGCTTCGTTGATAGCAGCCATCTTCTTTTCAGCCTGCTCCTTAGTGATACCCCGCTTGATCGCTTTGTCGGGGTGGAACTCCTTGCTCTTGGTACGATAAGCCTTCTTTATTTGACGCTCATCGGCATCATTGGGTACGCCGAGAACCTTGTAATAATCCTTTGTCTTGCTCCGCTTAAGAGCAACTTGAGCTTTCTGGAGTAGGCGCTGGACGATTTCGCGCTGGCCTGGATGAGCTTCGTTGGCTTTGGTTAACTTGCGCACGGCTTCCTCAAAATCTTCAGATTCCATGTTTTTCTTAGCTTCGTAAAGAAGACCATAAAGTGAGTTTTCATTCTTGGCCAGAGCCTGGGGGCAGTAGGTTTCGACCTTCTTGCTGCTTGCCTGTGTATCGGGATCCCGCGTTAGTAGTTTGATGTCACATAAAAAGAGATTTCGTGTATAGGAGTCTTACATCATAGTATGCCCGGCAGGTCTGCTCTACCATACGATCATAGAGCTTGTTTTGGAGACTAGTAGTCAGGATGCCGTCCCTTTGCAAATCTTTAAAAGTTTCCTCGACCTCGGCCAACAAGCCAGCATCTTCGCCGTTGGGCACCAAATATTTGACACCAGTGGAAGAACGACCATTATCTATATGTTTTAATGCCTTGTCGATGTTCTTTTGGAGATTCTTTAAGGTACGGCGCTGTCTCATGCAGACCTTGGAGTCTGGATCAGAGTGCAAGCACTTGCTAATTTGCTTAATCCCATTATCCATATTGTCCATAGCAAAGAACGAGAGCGCGGAAATGATCTGGTGGGGTAGAGTATCGCTAGGTCGTATATACAGTAGCTGCTGAAGATCAGCCATAGCCTCCTCCAGATCGCCTCTTTCCACACGGCACTTATAGCGCGCTTCTCTAAGAGAAGCTGCACGAGACGCCACAGAGATAGAGATGGATAGATCACCAATACAGGCAGACCAATCGCCGTTCTCGCCAGCAGAAAGACCCGACGAAGCGGCAGTGGCCGCGGCTTCCAGCTCTGCAAGCTCAGGATCAGAGGCTGTTTTTTGTGCTTTCTTGTATTCTTCACGGGCGCCACCCCAATCGGCATTGCGGGATCTGATCTTGGCCAGTTGAAGATGCGCACCCTCAAAGCCAGGACGCAGAGAAAGCACCTGGTTAAAGTCCTCAGTGGCCTGGTTCAAACGACCCAGCGACAGATAGGTAGTTGCGCGCTTAAAGATCGACAGGTAGTTAGACGGATCGCGCGAGATAGCAACATCGTAATATAGTAGCGCATCGGTAGTTTCGCCTCGGGACAGATGGGCTTGGGCAGATGACAGCAAAGAGGACACCGGCAGGCCTTCGGGGATATCTTGCGCCGACAGGGCGCAGGCCGGCTGCACCAGGGCAGTGATTGCCAGGACAGCAAACTGGGGAACACTTAGATGCATGGCGGATGGCCGTCAAAGATAAAAATCGATGGGGGAGGCAAGAAGAGAAGACACTAGTCGAGTTTATCGGAAACGATGAGAGGACGCTGGCTCAAATTGGCGAATTGATAGTTTTATAAATTGGCAGATTTCGATTCAAAAATTCGATAACTACAGAGACAAACGCTCGTCGCAGTCAGTGAGAGGATTCTCCAATATGAGATTGAAAACACGGAAAGAAAGACTGTTTCTAACGAATGGAGTGGAATTAAAGAAATGAAAGTAAAGACTCGGTATGGGCAAAAAAGGAGACGAGTAACGAGTATCAAAGCACAGTCCAGCATAGATAATAACAACTTCGTAAGTCAGTTTGAAGGCATTAAAAGCCAGCTTAATCTTCCAGACTTTGGGCCACCTTGAACTTTAGCTTCCATTTATGTTAACGAGCACCAGAAATACGGGCCCTGCTCACTTACGCCAGGTTCAACACACAGGCCCCGTAGAATTTTCGAGATTCTTACTGGATTTAGTACTATGTATTTGACTTTGTCATGTGAAAGCTAATGAGTTTCTCTTACAAGTGATTTATGATTACTACTATTGGTGTTGTATACTACAAATAGATGTTTTAAATTTGGATCTTTGCTGTGGGCTATCTGTGCTAATTATTGACTACTATCATTGCTTCATGCAAGTTGTCCTCAAATTGGCACAATTTGTATCATGACGCAGCCGTGAACCCTTCTTAACCCTTACCTACGTCACTAATGCAAACAGTTAAGCCCTCCGCTGCACTAGCCATAAAACTAAATGACGGGTATCATGACGAAGCTATAAACTTTCGAGATAAATAAATGTTGTTAACCTCACGGCAGCTCTTTAGTCATGCATCACACAATACATACACATACATCCCGGTCTCCTTTGGTATAATGTCACATATTCTCCAAACTAACGCCATATTCTCCCCTTCTGTACGTCGCATAGCTGCCTCAACTGCACGCGACTGGAGTTTCGTCGATGCTTGGCTCGCTACTCACTATCGCACCACGACTGGGCGCGCCCCGCCAACTTTTGAACGCAATCCCGAAACTCTCAAAGCCCTATTAGCCCTAACTGCCCTAAACGAAGCCGCCGACGAAGACCGCAACACCGTTTCTGCTATTGAAACTACTGCATTAGCCGAACTGAAAGCGGTACCACAACCTACCGAAGAACCACTCTGCGATGCTCTGCTGGACACAGTGGAGAATGCACTGACTCGTGAGGGCGTTGCGGCACTCGATGCTATGGCGGCACTCGCTGTCTCAACTGGAACGGCGTTGCCCACTTCCGTGTCTCTCGGCCTTTCGATAGCCGATCTGCAGGCCCAGCTATTTGAGTTGGAGCACATGGCTACGCGAGTCGATATACTTCAGCAGTATATACAGGATGAAGCATCACCACGCGCCAATGCGCTACTAGAGGAATTAGAAGCAGAGAGTCTCCAACAACCACCAGAATTAGCCCGTCAGAATATCGAAACACAACGAAGGGTCAAGGCAGCCGCAGCTAGACTCCCTGAACTTCAGAATCGCGCGATTTCAGCTAATGCAAATCTCAAGCTGGAAGACGTCCCATCACTCAATTCTGTCCTTAAGGATGAGGAGGAATACCTGCGTCTATTCGCCATAAAAAAAGAACTCGATGCCCATCTGCAAATATTCTATGGCTTGCCTACGGACACAAATGTTGCTCGCGAGGAACTCCAAAATTTACAGAATAAACTTCGATATAAAACGAGAGAGCGAGATGCTATGTTCGAAGATCTTGTTGAGAAAGAGACACCGAGGAAACAGAGGTAATTTTTTATCTGTGATTAGATGTAATTATGAAGCTAGCACGTTTGAATCTAACGATAGTACCGATAACATTGTAGCCTTTACCAAGTAGTAGCACCAAAGTTATTTAAAAATTGGAGTTTATATATATATTATTTTTTTAGTCTTTAATCTTATTAAGTTTCTGGAACTATGAAGATACTAGAGTTTAGATATTTGCATGTACGTGGAACGGCCATGATGGTACGCAATATTAAAAAGGGAGCAACGATTGAATCAAATATGAAACACACGCTAGATATGCCATATGATTAATTTCTTTTCGCTCTACCAGAAACTGCACCACCCAGACGTCCAAATTGCCGGCCAAGCCCCGATTTAGGTTTTGGTGCCGGCGCGCTGGGTGCTGGCCCAGAGTCCCGCCCAGACGCAAGTTGGGGGTTGACTCTCTCTCGGCCCTTGGCATCTTCAATTTTCATATCAGAAAAGCCCATGTTATATCCATCACTGACATCACCACCGCCGCGTCGCTGGGCGCGACGTGCCCTCTCTTGAACACTTCGGAACTTTTCCAGCAGGTCGCCCCAACGAATGCTGTTATCTTCTCTACCTTTGAGCCTAGTTGGCCGATCAAAGCTACTTGATGAGGAATTTTGTGTCGACGTAGCACTGATAATATTAGCGTTAATCAATTGGCGTAACAAAAAAAATGTTCATGATTTACTGCATGGGATAGAACTCACACTCGTTGTGGGATATGCAGATATCCCATAGCACTAACACTGTTTAGTCGATTCTTCAGAGCTGCGAATGCGGCAGATTGTGGGAGCAGCATTAGCAGACCGTATAAGCACTTGTAAAGATATGGGTATCTTTCAGGTTCCAATAGTTGTAGACGTAGATCTAGAAGAGCTCATGTTAGTATTAAGATATTGTGATACACAAATGAACTCAAGCGTACATGTGAAAACAGGTGACTCAATGAGCTGTACTAGCTTGTCAATCTGGATGAGTAAATCTACTGTCATATCGAATTCAGCGCTGTGTGATATTAGTAAGTGGGCTTGAATTATAATTGGTTGAGGGGACATACAAAATCTGTAGAAGATGATATGCCTGTTCATAAGCTTGAGCCAGTAAGCAGAGGGAAAAGGTCGAAACTGAATTGAAACACCATGAACGAAACAACGCCACAAATAGAGTTTGGCCCTCCTATATATAGGTTAACGGGGGCTCAGAGTATATAATAATAAAGGCGCACAATACAAACCTTGGTATCAAGATTGCGTAGACGTTTGCGAAGATCAGTTAATTGAGGTGCTGTGATGAGATTGTTGTTGAGGTTTTGGACCATGATGCTGGCAAATTCGATATCGTCTTCTTTCTCAATACAATCGGCCAATGTCCGATATATCCTTTCGGGGCTCAGGTTCACACAAAGCTGCCGGATAATCAGGTTGCCTCTTGAGTTTAGTAGATTGCGGTCGGTAAAGAACAAGCGTAAAAGGTCTATCATAAACTTAGTGAAGTAGTCATCTTCGCTGGTGCGAGCTATTTGCGAAAGAAGCTGTAGGTCTTTAGTGACTACAGCTTCAGATGAATCTGAGAGTGTTTTAAGCAACGCTGGGAATGTGCCGTCACTAATTGTCAGCACTTTCCGGGGCGATCTCTGGTGCAGCATAAGCAGCCAGGTCAAAGCTGCAACTCTAGTTCCTTCGTGGTCGTTTAGGAACAGAAGTGTAAGTGAGTTCACTGCTGCAGCATAATCGAGGTTCAGTGATGGGGCAGTAGGTTCGGGTGGCGATAGTACGGGTGCTGAAGTTGGCTCTGGAACTGGCGCGGCTGCCTTGGAGCGAATGGTAGGAGTTGGCGCGCGATTTGTTTCTAGATCCCGATTTGTGGACATCGAATTGCGACCAGAAGGATTATCACTCGACTGATCAAGTGACATGTTACCAGTAGATCTTGATATGTCATCGAGTGAACTCACATACTCCATCAGTGACTTGTTCACCTGCCCAGCAGCTTGACGTATGGACTCAACGCCACTCGATATGGCCGGGAGCATATGGGCTAATATTCTAGGTATGAATGGTAGAACTTCTTCGGGACAGATTTTCAGGAATTCAACCATCCACTTGAGAGATTCAAGTAAAGAATTCTCTTCTGCAAAAGTCAATATAGTTAGTGAGTAGGAGATAAAAACAGATGGTGCCTATTTTGGTGACAATCATACCTAGTGCTTTGTCGAGAGTATTGGTCAAGATCTCCAATATCTGCGCGTACTCAATCTTGACATCCTGCCCTGGTTGCCATTCCTCTTCACTGTCACCTGAGCCTTCGTCGTACTCATCGCTATTGAGATCATCGCCATCATTGATATCAACCTGCTCACTGTCACTGTAGACAGAGTCTACTCGTTTTCTCTTGCCTCCTTCATTCGACTTCTTACTATCGGCTATGACCTTTCTCAATCTTGAGATACGTTTGATTTCGTTCAAGAATCTGTCAAGGCATTTGCGAGTAGTAACACTTACATCTATGTTGTCATCGCTAAGAAACTTCAACATACCATCTAGAAAGTCAGGCAGATATGAGACCAATTCAAGATCTGGAATTCCGTCCAGCAGAACGATCCAACCTACTAAGAACTGGCGACTGTTTGGACTAGTGACCCAAATACGTTCCTTCAAAAGGGGAATGAACTTGGGAAGAGAGAACGCAGGTTCGTACTCAGGTTCATCTTGGTCGTCATCAGGCCCTCTTTCGATAGGTACAGCAGATAGGTAATCGACTGCATTCTCAGAAACGATGTCTTTAATCAGGCGGTCTAGTAGCTCCGCGCCGTTCTTCACAGAAAGTTCATGGTCCGTACCTAGCTTACATAGGTGATCAAACAAAAGGTTGAAGAAGATGAGGATCTCACCCTTAGCGACCTTTGCTATATTGTACATGGACTCACAGGCATAGTACCGGACTCTAGCTTCGGGATCAGTGAAGCATGACAACACAGGCGGTACAATCTTTCTAAGATACCGCGGAAGTTCCTAGGCGTGACACCAGTGTTAGTAAAACATCAAGATCCAGTAACTGAAGTTCATCGTCAACCTACATGGCCAAGTGCGATAGCTGCAGCGGCAAGGCCAATCAAGCCACCATTTCTAGCATGGGGCAAAGATGTTTGGTAGGCAAAGTCGTTGCACAACTGGTCGATTATGAGGTCAATAGTATCGTATTGGCCATAAGACATAAGGCTTTTGACATTTTTTTCAAGGCTGCGAAGCAGATGTGGTTAGTAGGCATACAGAAAAGATAGAAATGACATATTGCTTTAGTCTTGCGCAATATGCCCGAGGGGAAGCGAGTTGAGTCGTATCACAGTAGAAACGAAGCGAGTTGAATGATGAAGGTTTAAAAGGGGTGATGAAGAGAAGTCAAAATAAAATGTCACTCACTCAAGTGCGCCGACTTTGCGCTTATCATAGAACTTGTCGCCGAGCGCTCTCTGGATAGAAGTGTCCATTATTTGCAAGCGCGATCCGCTGAGTCTACAGATTACTATTCGGTGAATATGCTGCCGCAGTCATAAGATAGGATGGGCGGGCCAAGAGGTTAGGGGGGGGGGGGCAACTAAAATGTGTATGGATTGGCGATGAAGGTGATTGTGGTGATGGGCCAGGATGTCGTATCTACGTCGTATCAAAGCGATTTAGCTAGTAGCTTTGCTGCGACTACTGCTGTTGGCTGGCTTGGGAGCTGCACAATAGGAGCTGTTAGCGAAATAAGGGCGATAAAAACAAATCGATGGTGAACTAAAGCTGCTGAAATGTGCTGATAGAACAGGACGTTATGATATTGCTGATTTCTCTTAATTTCTTTACAAGATAGACAAATATATGGGGCTGGTATAGGCTTAAGATGGCACAGCAAGAGAGAAATTGATAGGTAGTAATTGTGATTTCTTCAGCAAGTTTGTTATCTGTACAGCCTGGTTGAACACTTGGGCAGGTTCCTTAAAGTTATGGCTGATAGGCAGACCCTATAATTCTACACAACCAGCCAAAAGAAATACAGTACTTGGCCACTTCTGGATATTTACATCCCAAATGGTACGTTAGTATCTTCATATTTGTCTGCTTCCAAGAAACACTTATAACTTTCGTCAGCCTGTATGCTGCCGAAGCCGTACACGCCACATTTGACGCTTACGAGCTCTCGCACGTCAGGCTACTCGATTTGCATTAGTTGTAGCTTATATGCACAAATATACATATTCACGCAAGCTTCGACTAGATAATAATTGGAGACAGGGGAGATATCCTGCTTCTATTGTAGCTGGAGCTTGATTAGGCTTCTCAAAAGTTCCCATATGGCCAGTCATTGGCAGAAGTTCTTAAGCTTCAAGAAAGTGTGGCGTTGGCTTGTGGCGTGACATGCGCTTACAGCTACCGAAATAGTATTTAACACTAACGAAGACATTTTTGACAATACAATTGGAAATTCGACGCTGCGAAACAGTCTACATACGTATATCAAGAACTACGAAGATGGCATAATCAAATACGCCGCGCTAAGTTACAATTAAGTGAACCTAAAAAAGTGCCATGCCTAACAGATATAACAGAAAGAAGATATGATAGAAACAAATACGCTGTTTAAACCCCAGACTTAAACCTCTATGTGACTAAAAGTTGATACGGAATAAAGGGTGGATGGACACCGATAATTTATGTGGGAACCAAAAATTGAATAAAGAATTATTGTGAGATATAAAAGATAGAACAATTAGAGGACAGAAACAAATCAATGCTATGCGTTATGCTATAAACACCTGTCTATCACAAAGCATCATGTTTTTCCTAGAAAATCTAAGAGTGCTGGGCATGGTGATGTCCACCAAGAACCTCACCACGGTCAATCATGGTCTGCTTGCACTTGGCTAGAATCTGGCCCTGGCGGGCAACATCGGCTAGATGGCTAATCATGTACTTGTTGGCATTAACAAAGCCAAAATAAGCATAGGGAATGTTAGTTTCTTTGCAAAATCCAAGGACCAGCTTTTGTGCATCACGCAGATTGTGACGGGGAATACGGGGAAACAGATGATGGACAGCTTGGAACTGTAGGCCGCCGTGGACAAAGTCCATCCAAGCCGGGCACTCGACATCCATAGTAGTACGTAGCATCTTCTGGGCAAAAGACTCGGTGGGGCCAAGATCCATAGTGCTCATAGCAAAGTGAGAAAGTGTAATCTGGAGGTGAAGAGGAGTGGTGACCATGTGGCTGACCATGATGAAAACGAAACGGTTCCAGCCACCATCAATGCTTTTGTACACTAGGCAGTATCCGAACCAGTACCAGAAGAATAACTGGCCAACGATTTCGAGATAGCGGCACCACCAGGCTTGCCCTTTTGTAGGACCGGTACCCTTAACAAGAAAGATGAAACCCTGGATATACAAGTTGAAGCGACCTAGAGCAATGATAGGATAATACAGATATGCCTGCCAGCGGGTGACTTTTTGCGCAAACCAATCATATGCTAGAACCTTCTTATGGTATGTAGACCACAGGTTCTCGAAAAATCGGTGGGACACGGCCAAGAACGGAAGATGTTGGTTGTCGGGGTCATGTTCGGGTAGGTTTGTGACAATGTGATGCACATTGTGACTCCACTTCCACCAGCCCAGAGACAAACCACCGACAAAGTCAGCAACCAAGATGCCCATCAGAGTATCTGCAGTAAAATTCTGGGTGATGGCCATATGGCCAGAGTCATGACCGAAGAAAGACAGTTGATGCCAGAAAAGGCCGAGGGCGACAGCACTAGTGCAGTACCAGCTGTAGTGCAGGGCGTACATGCTGGTCACGAAAAGCAACGTATAGCGAGCGAATTCTTTTGCATATTCTGATGGGCGGCACTTGTACATGCCAGCATCCCGGACTCTATCACGAAGCTCACGGTATTTCTCGATGACGACGGCTTGTGTCTTAATGTCGATAGCAGGATATTTGCTGAGATCTAGGGAAATGGCCTTCTTCGTTTCGTGATCAAGGTATGTCATGCCGTCCATTGGAACCTTGAATTCTTCGTCGTCAATACTGGACATAGAGGTGCTGCGGGCACCCTCTGTGTCTTCACTGTAGGGCTTCCGACCACGCAAAACCGGGTTAGGTTCTCTGTCGAATATAGGGGATGGGGGGGTAGAGCTGCTGTCACTTGCTGAGCCGGAGATGGTCTTTGCCTTGTCGTCGGGTTCTACGCAGTAAGTACCACCTTGAATTGGAGGGACTAAGTTGATCCAATTGCCGTCGATGCGACCAACTCTGTACCGAGACATCATGGCACGGGCTTCTGGTGAATGTAAACTAATTTTATGGAAGGCACAATGTTAGCCATGCAACTATTGTCGAAATGTACCGTGGCTGTTTGGTAATAGCTTACGCAAGCATCTCATCTGTGGCATCGCGGCCAACCATGTGGTAGACAGCCAACTCACCGCCTGGATGATAGGGAATCCAGGCGTCGAGCTTGAGAACATGGCCCTCAAAAATAACTATTGAACGGCCAGCGGCGATCTGAGATTTTACATCGTTGGCCGACATAACGGGATACTCCCGCGTACTGTTGTGAGCACTGCAATTTGTGGCCATTGTGGTGTTCAGATGTAGAGATATAGCAAAGATTTTGTTGGCTGATAACGTGGTGTAGTGGCAGGCTATTTGAACAGGGTCGTGATGCCTTTTTTTTTTGGAGGTGAAGTTGTGTAGGCGTAATGACACAATGCAAACGGTTGGAGGTGCAGCTTCTGGAATACTGCAAGAAGTAAAGCTATGTCGGGAAAAAAATAGTGGGCGATACTGTTTACTTAGAGATAGAAGACAGCCAGTTCACAGCAACAGCTTGTATAACGCAGTCAGGCTTCCGTCCATATGAGGAACTGAGGAAAAAAAAATTGTATATATAAGGACACGGGATGGCGAGGCTCATCCGAAAGGGATCACTAGCATTTTATACATGAAACCGAACAGTAGCCAGCAGCGAAGGAAAACGGTAGGCACGCAAACCAAGAAAGTGTTATCAAGAGGCATGCGAATGGCACCAAGAGAGAGAGAGAGAGAAGAGGAGAAAGATCAGTTCTGGGGTTGTCCATGCAAGTAAGTGTCAGGCCCTGTACAAAAAGACAACATAGAAGCTACCTTTGTGCAAGATAGTCAATCTACTTGCAGCCAAGCGCAAAATCAGCTGCATGATCATAGGCTTCAGGCGCTACGTTCTGGGTTCCTGGAAAGGATTCTTGGTGGGGCTGGGATAATAGCCAGTAGATGGCGGGCTGTGATGGAGCGCAAAAAGGCTCCGACGGCGTGGGATAAACACGCCCAAACCGAAACCGTAGAGAGCCGGAAGCCTTTATTAGTCCGACCAGACAATAGCACGATAATTGTTTGGGTGTATCATCTTCTAGAAACTATATAACTTTATGATCAAGAAAAAAAAAACCACCAATATTTGTTTGGGGCTTGGCGTATGGAGGCAGTGCTACTTCAGTGTTCATACTATTGCTAACTCGTCGCCTACAAAGAGTCACTAATACGCCGTTCGTCTCCATGCAATCCAATGCACCCATCTGGCTAAAATAAACAATACTGACTTTGTTGTCTGATCTTTCCTAGCCAACGCAACATAACTGTCGATTAACAGTCGAGAAAGTCGGGCAGTCGATCCCCTTTCACTTAACTCAATATATCGAGTATCCCCTCGCCCTAACAATGCATGTTCTCCGAATAATGATGTTTACAATAGCAGTATCACTTGGCGAATCAATTGACTTCGCATGTAATTTGTAAAAAAAAAAGCTGCACCATGAGCGTCCAAGGGCGAATGTTTTTTTTCCTCTGGTCCTTTTCTATATACAAAGGAATGAATGGGCGGGTGGTTGCTGCACATCGACTCTTTCCTTGTACAAGTATATAGTAGTGACTTTCATGTATATCAATGATGATGTTGTATATTATCCTGCGGCACGGTTCAGCACTGATTGATGATAATCAGCGTGCTATTTGATTCCAAAGGCAATAGCTACATAGTAGGGATATTGGCCAAATGCCTCCCTCCGCAAGTTAGTTTGGCAGGCATTTTTTATAAGTCACTAACAGTGCTATCCCCTGTCGTTCAATGCTTCGTCTCCGCAAGAAGTTCTCATATTGTTTGTTGCAATTGGCACGTCTATATTCCAGCAGCGTGCCTATGGCTGGCCAGCCATATGAAACTACGCGAATCTTGCGAACAAGTTATGTACAGCATTTTCTTCTTAAGGCTCGCATCCTTCTCTCCTATTCAGTCGTATATTCTCATCATTTCTCAGGAACATAGTAGCACTGGTCAGAGTCGCAGTAAGCGTCCTGCCGTTGCTAGGAAAAGGTAGAACTTGTTCTATAGTCCCCCCCACCCTCCTACATCCTAGGTCCTCCTTTTGCTAACCCAATTCTTACCCAAGTTGCACTAGGCTGCTAAATAAACTTTCTGTATCTCCCTCTTGAAGGAGTACCGATTTTTCCCAAGAATAACAGAAACCGAAAAGTTCTGTCCAACTTTGGCTAGAAATGGCAATGATATAAAGAAAGAACTCGAAAAGAGAGACATCATATCACTCCGTACGTAGTAGTGTTTCTTTGCCAACCCTTCACATAACCGTCTCACTTAAGAACTGGCTGCCTACGATTCATTTACCAATGTGAAGTATAATCAGGACCTGTATTTATCTACGCTTAAAAAGAGAGGAATAACGGCTCGACTACTTTACTGAATGATTGTAGTAGTTTGACTAACTGGAGGTAATATAAATATATTAAGAATCGTAGATAAACAAGACGAACAGTGGGGAACCCCCCTACCAATAGGCAAGTATCATACTACTATCTATTGATTTTGGGCTGGCTGTGTCTGTCCATGCAGCATGCTCTGTTTGCATTTATTTCTACCACCATTATTCCGCCCACACCGCCTTTCGGTGTTTCGTTAAGTCTCATCAATGAATTATCAGAAGAATAGTCGAGTTTTAGCATCGGAATATCTTCCTCTAGCGACTTGGTTTCCTCGAGATATCAGATGTCATCTATTCCAAAACTATCATCTATCATACGTTCAATCTTGCTTCTATGCTATTACTGGCGTTATCACTTACCGATATCGCACATAATCTATAGTTCTAGATATAACATTGATTTCAATGAATTAAACTTAGAACTAGAAGTAAATCACTTACATGAGATTTCTGTTGGTCCTCCGCTTTGTTATTACTACATACCAGTAACTTAGTCCTATGTTTTCCGACATAGTCCTGGTTTTAGAACATTTAATAGAACAAGGCAAGGAAAGAAGGATCCACAGTAGCAAACATGTATCAAAAATCGTCAGCACGTTATTCTTGCTATTACAGTCAAACAGGTTTATAAGCATGGAGGAGTGTATCTGATATATTAATACTTATAGCTGAGCATATGCACATCAGGGTAATGCGTTTATACCCCAAGATATTTTATGCAATAATCTTATTGAGTTTATATATATGTACAAACATGTTTGAGTGTAATTCGAACCACTGGATAAATTAAAAAGTGCGCAGATAGCAATGCTGAAGTAGATAGTTGTCTAAAAGTCGCCAAGCAAATTGAATAAATGTTTGCTAAGATTTTATCAGCACTCTAAGATTGAGCGTGGCTTCTTCTACATTAAGTTGTGAAATTCTACTCGTTGAATAAGTATTGGAATCTTAGCTCGCGCAAAAATGATAAAAGTTTTCCTACTCCTATCATGTTCAATCATAAGTTACCGCCCAACCGAACGAATGACATACTATTGTTATGTTATGTTATGTATTATCGCCCATCCATTACTGGACAACAGGGCTAGCGACAGGGCTCCGCTATTCTAAGAACCCTTGCGCATTAAGTTTTAGCATGTTCAGACCCAGGACCAAACCTGTGATTACAGGCTTCATGTGCTAGATAAAAAAGGGTAATTATATGAAAGCCCAGTAAAACACGAGAAAAGAAAGAAGATTGGACAGAGCGAAGATAGAAAATATACCAACGAAAGCAGATTAAAAAACAGGAAAGAGAGGGAAAACATGGAGGAAACTATGGAAGAAAATAACAGAAGAAAAAAGATAGAACATAGAAATTAATATAAAACCGTAATCCAACAAGCAAAAAACCAAAGTGAGAGTCGAGTACCGCCGGGCGGGCGAACTATTTGCAGTCTTTCTGGTCAACCAGTGATTCCTGATGGCGGAGGGTCCTCGCGAAAAACTATTGTTCAGGCAAGAGATTCGGTTCTTAGCTACTTGGAAAATATAGCTACAGAGTTAGTTCTTCCGAAGCAGGAATGTAAATATACGGAAGAGACAGTGGCGGAAACAACGGCAGCGGAACAAAACACGGGACCGGTGAGATGAGGTGCCTTCTAGTATCTATTTGTTCTTGGTTTTACGGTCTCAGTGTTTCCTTACGAACCCTTTGTATCAAGCTTATATTCGGCTGCCAGATCAAGCTTGATTTGTCCACCTAATTGTTTCCTCTCATTTTTTTTGTATTTTCGTGTGTTATTAATGTAGACGTTAAAATACACTCATACACTTGACGACATGAGATATACAACGTACCTTTCCCAATTTACATGTAGAGAACTACCTTCAACCACAGCCCAGCACCCCTGCCAAAAAATATGGGCCTTATTTAAGATCAATACGGTATATACAAGAGAGATAGCGTTGTGAAAAGAAACGATACGGTCTAGTTTGTAATTGGAAGCGAAGAAGATAAATAAAGAGATACAGTTACAGGTTTTGAGATATATATTCCGGCTATCAACAGTCTGGGATGTAGCGTATTTTCACATTAGGTTGCGAAAGAGATCGCATGTGCATCCAATGAAAACAGACAATTGAGAGAAGATCATCAAAAGGTAATAGAGGAAAAGAACAAAAATAGTATGTTAGATAATATCAGAGGTCATTGTACAGCGCATTATGCTACCATACCAAGCGTTTTGAGCTGTCGGCAGTCGAACCTACAGCATTAACTTCAACGCCTACTACTTATTAGGCGCGCCTAGAAGTGGATAGCCTGGGCATGGGTAGCCATGGCAGCCTCTTTGAAAGCTTCGGCAAGAGTGGGATGAGCGTGACATGTCCGGGCAATGTCCTCGGTGGAAGCACCGTACTCTAGAGCCAGAGCACCTTCGGCAATCATTTCACCGGCGTTGGGGCCGATGATGTGAACACCAAGTAGTCTGTCAGTCTCGGGATCAGCCAGCATCTTGACCATACCGTCAGAGTCCTGGTTGGTCTTGGCACGAGAGTTGGCGCTGAAGGGGAAGGTACCGACCTTGTATGGGATACCGGCAGCCTTGAGCTCCTGCTCGCTTTGACCAACCCAAGAAACCTCAGGGTGGGTGTACATCACCGAGGGGATGACGCCGTAGTTGACGTGACCGTGGCCTTTGGTGATGTACTCAACAACCGCAACAGCCTCTTCTTCAGCCTTGTGAGCCAGCATGGGGCCGAAGGTGGCATCGCCGACGCAGCGGATGTGAGGAGCAGAGGTGCGGAACTCGGAGTCAATGATGACACGGTTGCGTTCATCAAGCTCAACGCTGGTGTTCTCAAGACCCAGACCGTCGGTGAAGGGGCGACGACCAATAGCGACTAGGACAACCTCGGCCTCTAGCTATAATGTTACAGAGTTGTTACTTATTTGGTTCTTTTGGTTCTGAGGAAGCATTTCATGACATCAAATGTATGTATGGAGTGACTTACAGTCTCGGGCTTGCCACCCTTGGCGGCGTCAACCTCTAGCTTAACCTTCTGGCCGATTTTGTCACCGCTCATGACCTTGGTGGACAACTTAAAGTCGATGCCCTGCTTCTTCAGAAGCTTTTGAGCAGACTTGGAGATTTCAGAGTCCATACCGGGTCCACCAATCTGGTTCAAGAACTCAACGACGGTGACCTTAGCGCCCAGACGGGACCAGACGGAACCCATCTCAAGACCAATGATACCACCACCAATGATGATCATGCTCTCAGGCACCTTCTTCAGAGACAGAGCACCAGTGCTGGTAATGATGCGCTCTTCGTCAATCTCCATACCAGGGAAGGGAGTAGCCTCAGAACCAGTGGCAATCAGCACGTTCTTGCCGGAAACGGTAGTCTCACCACCGTCATTCAGCACAACCTTGACATCGTTGTCGTTGATAAAAGAACCAGTACCCTTTAGGTACTCGACGTTGTTCTTTTTCAACAGGAACTCGATACCCTTGGTCAGACCACTGACTGAGACTTCCTTGGCTTTCATTAAGTTGGCTAGGTTGAGCTTGACATCGCCGACATCAATACCGCGGTTCTTGGAGTCGTGTAGAATAGTGTGGTAAAGGTGAGAGTTGTTCAGCAGCGATTTTGAGGGAATGCAACCGACATTCAGACAGGTACCACCTAGAGTACCGCGCTTCTCAATGCAGGTGACCTATCGAAGACCAAAGAACGGATCGTGTTAGATAAACATCACATATGAAGGGCTGATCAATGAGTGTGGTTCTTGATGCCCATTAAAATTGATTTGGCGCGACGATCAATAGCCGCAAGTCCCGAAACATGAAGGGGTAGAGTAAAGTTGTGTGGCGTACCTTCAGACCCTCCTGGCCAGCCTTGATAGCGGCAACATAGCCAGCAACACCACCGCCGATGATGACAAGGTCCTTCTGCTCTAGAAGTTGAATATTGTTAGTTTCTCAGGATTGAAAAAGCTTAAATGGTTATTGGCGGTAATATAGCATTATAGAGAGTGATGGACAGTGATGCGGCAGGTGTTTTTATCCGGAGGTATGGGGGAGACCGGGGCAGCATACCAGTGGCAGAGGAGTATAGGCGCGTCCATCTAGAGGCGAGGCTATACAGAAAGACAATATAGTTAGTAATTGAATATGCCGGAAGATATATACGCAAGGTCCGAGGCGAGGGGGCCGGCTCAATATCGCGATTGAAACGGGATGTATGGTCGTGTCTTCGAACTTTTATGCGGCGGCCGATTTCAGAGATTTCTTTTTTTTTTGGCGAAAGACACAGATACTACTAACAGTTGGACATTGATAGCTAATGCTAGTATCAACAAGTTGACTCACCTAGTCTGTCTGGCAGCCGAGCGAGCGGCCGCGCGGGATATTAAAGAGCTCGAAAGCATTATAAAAAAGGAGAGAACGAGGATATCTCTTGAGAGAAACAAACAATTGGTACGACGAAAGAATTCGAAGGTATATGCGAAAAGGGAGGGGAGGAGGATTTCAATTCTGAAATGCTTCTTTGGAGAGAGCTTACAAAACTTCGAAATCAATGTACTGAGGGAAAAACGTCGCTGAATGCGTTTGGGTGGGTGTAAACGAAGTTCTGCCGATTAAGTCTGCCTTTCTTTTGCTTCTTGACGCTAAAATGCTTCAACTCCTAACAATAAATGCTAAGGAAGCCAGGCCAGCTTTTTTCTGGGTCCTGTGCCCGATATTTTCCACCATTTTAGAGGAGCTTGGAAAAAACAGCCAATGTGGAAGGCGGGACCGAACTTGGTCTTATCCCGACCATTTCCGTAGCTGTTTGGCTTTAACATTGTGCTGCCGCAGCTTTTGTTGACGACAGGTTGAAGCGCACTTTCCACACTTTGTTAAGCCAGCGCGCCACACTTGACGCTGCTAATTATGGCGCATGTTTAGTGGTTCCTGGGCGCAACGACATACCTTTTCCAAATCATGCGTCGTGATCTTGTGATATTCGTCATGCTACTTTTACGGAAATTTTATATACAGAATATGCTGGTTATGAAGATAAACATGATGTGAATAAAGTGAACTCCATCTATATGAACATTGCCTCCTGCCTGAATTGAAGGGTTCACATGTTGTGCTGTTCCAAGATGGTGCGCGAAATCTTGCAAGCGGCCTTTTCGGACTTGCTGAGATCACCAGACTTGTGGATCTTGGCAAAGAAGTACTGTAGACCAGATGCTAGTGATGTGCCTTCAATGTCCTTGAGAACTCTCCGCAAAGTTTCTTCTGGGCCTTGACGGTTGCCTCTTCCATCCTTCATTTTACCTGCTTTATGAGCCTCTGCGAAGATACTCAGTAGGATGGATTTGACAAGAACTGCGCTTTTCTTCTGCATAGTTGGAAAATCAATGGCTTTAAGAGACTGCAGTGACATTGAACCATCAATGATCAAGCAACCAACAAACTTTCCGACGTTTTCCAGCTTATCTTCATCGAGGCCAAAAGTGTCGTCATCTTCTTCTTCTTCGTCGAAAAGAGATTCACCTAACCGACGGAATATGGATAGGAGCTGACTTTTGAAGGCATAGCGAATACGCCCATCAGATGAAAGCTTTTTTGCTACAGCGGCGTAAAATGGATTGTATGGGTTCTCGCCAGAAGCGCAGGTCATGAGTACTAAAGCTACTTCGCATCTATGCGTCTTGTTTAAATTGAGCTTGCGGAAGTGCATGATGGCATCCTCCAAGTTTGCAGCACCTGCAATTGCAACCATGATACTCTGCTGAATTTCATTCTTCAGGCCCTGGTCAATAGCAAGCTGGCGAAGCTTATTCTCTGGTAACCAGAACTCGTAGTCCTCACTGTCTGTCGATACATAACTATCCTCCGCTTGACTCGGCAGTACAGACTTCACAGTCTTGAGAGCAGCAGCAGCCTGCATCTTCCGTGGGTCAGAGAAACTAGCACCGGTGAGCCACCATTTACCATTGGTTTCTGCCATGGCGACATCATGAAGGCCGATGCGAAGAGGTCCATTGGCAGCGAGTCTGCGCGAATTTAGAGAGCCAAGAATTCTACGCATGCGAGAGACATGATCTGCAACAACTGCAGATTCTTGCACGCCAGCTTTAAGTTTGTTGTTCTTCAGGTCTGAGATAGTCTCGATCATAAATCTGGTACGAACAGAGACGTCTTTGTTGCTGTTCGCTGCTGCTGGTGTTCCTAGGGCACATACAACGTCCTTGAGCGCTTGGGGGTCATCTTTGCGGATATACTTTCCAGCCATGCGCACAATTCGCAGCATTAGCTCAGTGCTAAGCTCCGTGATATCAACTAGCAGCAGACGCATGAAGTCAAAGATCATGTTGCACCCAACGACCTGGAAAACGTAGAGTTCTGACATAAAAGTCAACAAGTTGGATGTCTGTTTTGAGGCTTGGCATTCAATATTCTTAGCGATCTCAAACTCTCTTTGGAAAAGCTCGATGACCTTGGTCACTAGTTGTGAACCGAAACTCTCGCCTACAACTTTATAGACTGCTGCCGCAAACCCTGCTGTCAGGACATAGAAAGTATCAGGCAGGGTGGCTGGATTACAGACTTGCGCCATTAGAGCGTCAATTAGTGCACCATTAGCATCACCGCGGGCGTGGGTTGCATATATCTTTTCAACGTCTTTTAAGATACCAAGCATGTTGGACTCTGAGAGCCTGTTGAGCCAGCCCTGAAGTTGACGTTGAAGTCTGATGGATGTCTCTGAAGTGCCCATTGCAGCTTTGCGCAACGAAGGAGGAATATATTTTTCAACTACGCGGCCTTGGGTAGGAGCAATGTATGGGTTCTCGCGAATCTTTGGTGCGTTGGGCTCGTTGTTAACATCTTCGTCGAAATCGTCTTCTTCGTTGGAGTCGAGATCACTGACTGCTAAGTCGTCAAAAGCGTCTTCTTCGTTTTCGGTTTGGTTTTCGTCATCTTCATCCACCTCCACCTCCGCACCATATTCATCACTAGATATATCGCCTTCGTGGTCATCACCGTGCTCCTCGTTGTCGTCCTTATCTTCTTCGTCGCTGAAGCCCGAGAAGCCACCAGATTCGTTGTCGCTGCTTTCTTCTGATGCGACAGCATTTTGCATGTTCTCCTCGGCTCGCTTTATAACTGAAAAAGCCTGTCTAGCACTATTGGCTTTCGTTCTTTTTGCAGCAAGCCAGTCATCGTACTCGGTCTTCTGTTTTGACCTTTCAGGATCTTCATCACTAGAGTTGTCAAAATCGTTGCCAAACAAATCACCTAGCCCGTCGTCTTTAAAAGACTTTGGTAGAGACTTGCGGCTCGATTTTATGCCAAGTTTCTTTTCGAGGTTGCGAATTTCGGCGTCGTCGTTGGCAATTTGCTGCTTGAGTATCTTGAAAGAACGACCGCCATCTTCTGAGATTGCGACTTTCCGTTTGAAAGACGGCATGTCTTTTAATATGTGAAGTCGGAGAATATAGTATAAAGGAAGGAAATTCGAGGATGATAGCGACTGGCGAATGCGGTTCGTTGTGCGATTAGTACAACTTCATATCCCTTCCCAGGATTTTTTTTTGTTATATAGGCTTATCGGTCTTATCACCTTAATCGGGAAGATATAGTGGGGCTAGCTTCTTGCGCTTCACCTTAGCAAAGTTATGCCGCTTTTAGTGTTGCATTTGTTAAGGCTGCATATGTACTACCAAGGCCCCTCCATTCACACAATATTCACTCGAAAGTTCACTCTATGATGCTGGACACACACACGATGCTGGCAACAAGTCTAAGGCCCTAGAGTATATCGCGTCACGCTACATAAGGTGCTTCAACGCCTATCTATATACAATATGGCAGCTAACCATTTATCAAATGATGATGTATGTTATCTATACGTCTTTGATACGAATACACGTTGAGAAGCTATCTAACTCTACAACAGTTTTTTGCCCGCCTAGCGGCGCTTTTTGACGACCGAAAGCCGAAGGACCACGGTTCTATCTACCTTGTTCAGAAGCGTTGTATGTAACCATGTGTCGCATCGCGATTGGCATATCACTAGACTAACAAACCCGTCGTATGCTATAGTGTCCTACGGCCAAAACATACCAGAGCCTACCGATGAAAACCCAACGCCTGATCTGAACCTCGCCAGCCCTCTCCCCGTGATCATTAGGGCCACAAATGGAAAGTCCAAGTCTAAGAGAAAAGAGAAAATCAAGCTATCAACAGTCGTGCGGCCGGGAGATCTTGAAAAGTTCTACATTCGTTATGCCGAAATTTGCAAGACTGGCATGCTCGCATTAAAGCCTAGAGATCGTAGCAAGAAGAAGGCTAAGGCCAAGAAGAAGAAGGTCACTGCTGCGGTGCCTACATCATGATCATTGATTAAAGTCACATATACTCTTTGAAAAACCCTGCGGCTTCAGTACGATATAAAAATGTAGCCGCTAAAACAATAAGCGTTAGAATAATTCATATACCAAGACATACAATACGGAATATCTTAGAGTCCCCGGCAGTTTTCTCAACAATGCAAATATATATCTAACATAGTGGGTAGGGGAGAAGATCTTCAAAGTCTGTTATCAATAAGGAGCGAAACTCGATCTTTGAAATGAGATCATAACAAGTAACCGAAACACATTTAATTCAAAACTGAATGCATAACAACCAAAGTCGCCGAGATTATAAAGTAACACAAGAACAGTTCTTCTAGAAACTAAATTGACATATGATGAAATGAAAAGTATAAAGCACAATCAAAGCCGGAATCATAATAAGATGAAGGAAAAGGCAACAAAAAGGTTGGTCTTATTATTCTAGTCCGTTGTGCCGCAACGCAGAAGTTAAGTCGACCTGTATCTTAAGCCTTTAGGTATACAATACGGATGGAAAGATTATACTACATAATCTGATCCTGAGTCATAGTGCCATGGCTTTCGGCATCCATAGGCATGTTGGACATATGGCTATCATGACGATTATAGGAATTTCCACCGTAGTTGCCGCCGTGACTACCTCCATGGTTACCGGCGTTGTTCATCCCAGAAGGGGCATTGCTTGACTGATTGGGGTACTTGGCAAAGCTGAGACTGAGAGCACGGCCGCCGTATTGATAACCCTGGAACTTGGAGATGGCAGTCTCTGCAGTATCAATCTTGTCGAACCGAACTACGCCAGTGCCGCGAGAACGGCCACTGGGTTCATACTGGATTTCAGCCTTTTCGACATTACCGATAGTTACGAACAGGTCAACAAGATCATCGTTGCTAGTAGACCAAGGCAACTATATATACATATATATAAGTGGTTAGTCAGTTTAGCTCTAGATGTGATATAGAAGACAGGAACAATTATAATCACACTTACGTTCTTAACATAGATAGTCTCGTTACGATCGTTACCCGGGGAGACAAAATCAGTGAAACTGTTTGGGGGGATGGTTGAAGCCGGGCCGTTGTCAAAGCTACCGGGAGGGGCATGTCCACCCTGATGGCCACCGCCATGCTGGCCACCAAAGCCGCCACGGCCACCAAAATTACCTTGGAAACCTTCACGTCCACCATGGAAGCCGCCACGGTTGCCAAAGTTGTTGAAACCACCACGAGCACCAAAACCACCACGTGCACCCTGAAAGCTCATATTGTTATTACCACCAGCATAGCGGTCCTCACGGACTTCAATATTACGGCCTTGCCATTCGTATCCATTAAACTGCTGAATGGCGTTACGGGCATCATCAGGGTTCTCAAAAACAACTATACCAGAACCCTTAGGGCGGCCATCATGCCCCGTCTGGATATCGGCACGAAGAACGTTGCCATTTTGGGCTATTGAGTTTGTTAGTAGCTATAGTGTCATTCTATACGTTCATCACATACCAGCCTGGCGAAATAGATCTTTCAGATCCTGCCAACCAACAGTGTAAGGTAGCTATATTCAAGTTAGTAAAACACCATGTGCCATGGTTACGATTAGAGGGTCCCAGAGTCCTAAAGAGAGTATACGAACATTAGTGATGTAAATCTGGCGTCCCTGAGTGCTAGGAGGTCCACTCATGTTGAAGCCGCCGCCATAGCCTCCCTGAGGCATGCCGCCTGCAAAGCCACCACCACGAGGACCTCCCGAGTTTAGGAAACGCGGCTCAGCCTCACGATCCTGTTGACTGTTAATGACTAGATCCTAGAGATTTGTCTTTGGAAAATACTTGCCTCACGGACATAGACCAGACGGCCCATCAGACTCTGGTTGCTAAGAGTTTGGACGGCACTTTGTGCCTGTTCCCTAGTAGCATATTCCACAATACTGCATAAAAAGTTAGTAATGAAGATAATTAGAGTGTGAGACAACATTTAAGACTTACCCGCATCCCTACATCAAGCGCAGAACATATCAAGTTCCAATCCGTCAATCCAAAGTCCATCGTACCATATGGGGGAGGGGAAGTGTGTGAAAAGGGGAAAGCCATAGACCAAAATCCAAGCAATGAATCAGTAGTAAGTGCCCACCTTCGACATTCCGTTAGGCAACAGAAGAACATCAGCAAAAAGAACCTCGCCAGCTAAAAGAATCTTGGTTAGTATACATGGGATCATTGTCATATCTAAGAGCTTGATTTTCATACCCTGGCGCATGAAATCCTTGAGATGGTGCCATTTAACATCATAAGCAAGGTTACCAACGTAGACACGGCGGTCTTGCTGAGATGAGTCGCGCATGTTGTTGATCATGCTGTCGCGCGATGGCCGGCCATCTTCGTGAGAACGGGCGGGGCCAGGACCACCAGCACCAGCCGGAGGTCCAGACTGCATTGGAGAGCGATCACGATTACGGCGATGGTTATCACGACTCTCGCCAGGAGACCGGCTGCGAGAAAATGACCGTTGGCGGACGCCTGATCTGCCGGGACTGTGCGAACGGCCACGACGAGGAGACCGTGAGCGCTCACGCTGTAAGTCGTTGTTGACGGCCTGTAGAATGTCAGCCATTGATCCTACGAATTGGATGTGTTTGCGTGTGTTTTGGGGCAGGTCTTGATACGAGTCCGAACTAGACGAAGTGCAGATGATGTTTGAAAATGGCATGTCGAACAGTCGAATGGTAGCCTTGGGGCAAACAGAAAATAGAGCGCCTTGCACCCCTTAGCAAACGAAAAACGTAGCAACTAATAAACAAGTAAGGGCTTTATATTGACGGGGAGAAAGAGGGAAGAGCATTCATAATACCGCACACATGATTTCCCATGATGGATAATAGGAGGTTATTGCCTGCTTTACGGCTCATGAATGTTTTCGCCCTTTCTTTCAATAAGAAGCAATTGCGTTTTGTAGGGAAAACACTAGTTTGCTATTTGACGAACAGTGCCAGCTTGGTGGTGTGATTAATCGGATACCAGTAGGATATGAGCGATACTTACAGGCCGGTAGTTATCAATAGAATCGGCTACAAGTTAACGTTAGTAACCGAAGCCAGGGTCAACAATTTCACAGAACTTGGGATGATATTAGTAGAGATTGATCTTTGAACAGAGGTAGTATGAAATTCGGGGCTAAGAATGGAAGCAAAAAGGGGGGACGGTTTGAGACGCTGCGTGATGAATGAGCAGTTCGCTGGTCAGAAAACCTGGAGTGAAAATACTGACTAGCCAACAAAACGCCGTCTAAGCCATTGAGCGAAAAAGCGTGAGTGTGGCCAACATCTTGCCAGTGACACGTACTGCTTTTGACGCTACTGCAACAGCGACTGGTTTGATGCAAAACAGCACCAGTGCGAGAGCCGGAAGAAAACATGTTATCTGGTGAGGGAGGAGCTGATGGACAGTGTGTGACCAGAAGACCAGCACCGGAGCAGGATGCATTCTAGCTGGCTGGCTAACCAACCTATTACAGCACCATGAAAGCCATATTTGTAGGCATTGGACACTCAGTTGAGAAGATGTAAGCTCCAGTCAAAGAGAGGCATCAGCCGACGTGTGTGGAGGACAGATTGGATCCTATTTTAGATAGGCTTTCGAGGTGCAATAGCCCCCGAACGAGCAGCTGGGCCGCTACTGTGGATCTCCGGCACTGGCTTCCAGCCCACTAAGCTTGGTGTTGATGTTGCAGTGGAAATACGGATGCTAACGCAACAAGGGGTATCGGGTGCTCATGCGTGTAATGGATCGGAAGTGATGGAGAAAACCTGAATTAAAAGACTATACCAATGATTCAAAACAGTAAATTCTAGGAGTCGACGAGTGTCCCGAATAGTAAGAAAGGAAGACAATGGATGAGTTAACCGGGTATAAGAGAACATGTTTCCCCGCAAGTGTTAGGTGGATTGGGAGTCTTGACATAAACAGACATGTGCACTTCTCAAGAGAACAGGACTCAAGACCACTAGTGTATTAATGACGGGACAGTGTGGCAGACTATGAGTTAGAATGAAGTACCACGTCACTTGAAGTGGCTTGTAACGAGCCAGAAAGTACATTTTACAGGTAGTTCCAGGCGAGACAGGTTCAGCGCTTAATGCTAGTGCTTCGCTCATGCGTCACTAGACGACGGTGTTTCCAGGGTTTTTTTTCAAATTCGTGCATAGAAGTACAGCAGTCAGACTATAGTCTCGTTTACAGCAGGGTGGGCCAGTGTCTATACCGATAGCACCAGCTACCGACTTTATGCAGGACGCCGCCAGGCTAGCAATCTATCGCACTTGCTATAATAGTCTCTTGACAAGTAGGCTAGAGACAAGCTCGAAAGTCTCCAACAAGGCAGTGTTTCTACGTAGTAGTCGACCTGATTATAGGCACAAGGTGATAAAGGTAGGGGCGGGGGGTAACAGAGGACTAAATGCAATGAAACTAGCAATAGGTTAGAATATACTCACCCATTGTGAACAATATTTTACGGTGCTATTTCAGATAGGATCGTTTAGGTTTGCTGATGTCTGATATTGTTGATGATATCCAGTGCACGAAGAGCAAGGAAGTCGGCGATATTAGCGAAGGTTCGGAAACAAATATAATCACAGCAGTCACAAAGATTTGCTTAGCTGTCGGACTACAATAGGCGAGAAAATATGGGTGTGTGATTCCAAGGAAAGAACGGTTTCCTACAAAGCGTTGTCAGTGGCTGCATACTGAAGCGGGTTTCCAGGCGAAAGAACGGTGTGGGTAGGGTACGAATGTCAAATGAATGGGCTGGTGCTTTCTCTCTTCTCTCATGCTAAGAATGCGCAGGACGGCATAGATTTGACGCTCGCTTCAGAAATAAAATACAATGCTCAAATTACCCAAGCGAGTATACAGAGCACCTTACACTCTATATTGAAATCTGGTTGATTAAAGGAGATGGTTCGTTTAACCTGTATGAATACAGGCAAACTGCTCGATGCCTTCTTCTACAACAACTAGCCATATTTCTGTAGATAGAACATAATGATGCTGTGTAGTGCCGGCTGAGTACCAACCCGCTGTGATGAAGCGGATATTGTTCCATTTTTGATGCCAGGGCTAGCTGACACAACAGCAATACTAGCGAGCCCAAAGAAGATTCGCTGCATCATGGTATTATACGTCTGTTGGACAACAAGTATAGTACAAATATGTCCGCAGAAACCATGACTAGAAAAAGAGGGTGCCACAATGCGATATGCTGTAACATCTGACACCACACCGAGTAGCCATCAGTCCATCTAGGTCATGATCCTCCGAGTCTATGGTTAGAAGGACGTTGAGAGAGCAATTCAAAGCCCATATGCAAAGCAGCGAGTAGACATCGGTGGGTTTCAGCATACAAGGAAGGCGTTGATTGGTACGAAGTGATTTGTGCAAGAGCACGATTGTGAATATTCGGGAATTTAGGGCAATAATGGTGGAAAGTTTAGCATCGAGTGGGCGCGAAGAGGTTCAAGCGGATATGGGAATATGATCAAGGCGACACAAGTGTATATGAAATATCAGAAGCAAGACCAGCAACAGAACGTCGTTGAGAGTAGAGCCAATGAATGCGCAACTGTGGTGGTATGGTATAGCGATTCTTTTGTATGGTTATGGTATAGAAAGGGAGGCAGGCAGGCCTTGTTTGCACTTAAGCCGATACATACGGCTGGAACTGAAACTGGACTGGGTCCATCCGTGGCCCACTGATATGGTCGGCCACAAAAGACGCAGCCGGCGCAGTAGCGGCAGCAGTGGAAGTCGCAGAGATGTCTGGAAAAGTAGAGCGATCAACACTATCCCAACTGCTTTATGTCCATCACCATCGCCACCACCATCGTATTTCGGCGTATAATCTTTCTCCCCGATCAATGACCAGACAAATCAGTGCATGTAAGCCTCCGTGCGCAGTCAGCCAAGCATCTCCCCCTTCACGCGTCGATGTTGTCTATAATGTCAAGCCAAGTCCCATGCTATGCCATATGATGCTATGTTGTGCCAGAACCCCAGAAGCAAAGCTAGTACAAACAAGTAAAGCAAGACCGACCAACCCCGATAAATTAGCAGACCAAAGAGCCATAAGCAAAGCAGAGAAAAATGCCACAAACCCACCAAATCAGTTGCTAACATACAGAAGCACCACCTCCATTACCCAGCAGGCTGACCAGTATAAAGTAGCAGCCGTGTAGACGAACCAGTAGCGGCCGTTCGGTCGGACCTCATACGCCGCACACAGCTACCAATCAGGAAAAGCCCCCAGTCAAGAGTAAGCCAACGAATGTTCGTCGGAACTGTATCGTCAGATGACGATATTTTGTATGCAGCAAGTAGGCTGGCTTTTGTAGCAGAACGACCAATCGCCCAGTACAGCGCGAAACAATACGAGAACAAAACAAAACAAAGGAACGCAATAGAAATAACAAACAAAGCCAGGGAAACAACTCACGCTTTCAATTCAGTATTCAAGCAAAATCCTAGATTATTAGGAACGAAAATTGATGGAAAGGAAATAAAGTTGTGCTGGTTGGGATTCTTTCGGAAGCCTAGCAATCAAGTACACTATGCGAAAAAAAAAAAAATGAAAAAAAAGGAAAGGAAAAATAAATGAGAAGAAAAATTGAAGAAGGCTTTGACGACAAGGTCACGGCCAAAGAAGGGGAAAAGTTTGAGGTCGCCTTTTTGGCGCGTATCTGTAGTAAAACACGTACCAGCAAAAAAAGCTCCAACAAGAGAAGGCTGCTAAAGAAAATTATGGCGCTGGGGAGAAAAGCTGGCTCCGCTTTTTACCACACCATTTAGATACAGACACCAAAGTGGCCTGTCACACTGTGAAGGAGCAAATGGCAACTTATTAGTACTATTCACTAAGTATCTAATCTATACCTTCGCCCTGTAAATGGACAAACAAGCCAATACTGAGCCCAGCTACAGTCCGACCACCATCTGCAAAGTCATGACGGGACTTGAGAAAGTAGATGAGGCAGATACTAGGGCAGAAACCATGGTAGTGCTTCTATCCAGAAAGCTTCTCCTGTGATGAATCTATGACATAGTGTTGGTAATCAGTGCAATATATCCATGTATTGCCCGGTACTAGCTACTACTTTCAAATCGGCAGTTAGTCTAAACCCCAATTCATCATGTACTTTAATCCAAGTGCTAGTCAAATCATCCAGAATGTGTTCTGAGGCTCCTTATTTCTTATCTACGCCACCTAATGCGACTATTTTTCAAGTTTTAGCAATTTATACGAGTATCCTTGTGTCACGGCAATAGGTATATGATGAAAATCATGTGAAAAAAAAAAATTTAGCCAGTCAACAGACCAAGACGGTACGGCTCTAAAGTTACTCTAGATTTATGTCTCTTTGAGTTGGTGAAAATTAACACCACACTTAAGCCCCTTCATAGCCTGTTAGAAGTGTTCTGAATGAAGCCTGAAGCAGTCACACCTCTCCTATAACAATGCACACACTCTTAAGCCTAAGCATCGCCAAATGTCTCTTTCAAAGTAAAGGGTCTTAGGTAATGAGTCTCATGCTGACCCCGTGTTGTGACAATACAAATGTTATACAAGTAGCTCGGAATCCTAGCCAAACCAAAGCAGCAAACCATCTCTCAAGGCCGTCAGGGTATGCCAAGGAATGGGGCACAAACCCCTTCTTTCTCGTCGATATTACATTTGTAAACACATGTTGGAAAAGAACCGCCATTCCCTTCATTCACTGGGTTACTTTCATGCAAGGTGGTCTCTTATGTCGTCTCAGCTAGAAGTACAGCGAGTCCCAGTATACAACTTGATAATGTACATGCGTCCTGTACTGCAGATATTGCATGTATGTCTTATAGGCCAAGCCTATCACCCACAAAACGGTCTATCATAACTATGTCTCGATTTCTTTTTTCCAAGGATTAGATTGTACAAGTTATTGAGGTTTACAACCCACAAATTTTCTTCTTCACTGTTAATATGGTTCAAAATAGCAATATACCCAATACACACTATGAGACTTGTCAACTGCAGTCACAATAGTAGACAGATCCCCTATTTTACAAATACTACTAATCAGCATTATACTCTTCGAAAATTAGGGCTCATCAAGGACCTTTATCCTTCTTTTCTTCAATGGTATCAAGCAGGTTATTCACGATGCAGATATTCTGGTAGTTTCGCTCTGTAAAGGCCTGTTGTTTCAACAAAACGTGTAGTTTGTACTGACTGGATATAATTAGTCTTCCTTTCTACTACAAACACTTTTGTTCGGCATGCACAATAGATAACGAGGTTTTACTTTAGTGAACAGACATCACGAAAGAAGAAGGTATTATATAGTACTATGGTTGATTTTTTGTTGGTAGAAGTCAAATACAAATCTGATGTGAATAACTTAATACTCGCACGGATTAACTATTGGTAGATTTTAGAAATTCAATAAGATTGATGCTTAAAGATAAAATATCAGTAGATGGGATTCTTTCCTACAACATTTAGGGTTTCTAAACCCTCATTATAGACTGGGACTTAGGATCAAACCGTTATGATTGGTTGACAAGGGGCTGTATGTGAAAAGCTAATGGAAATTATTCTCATAAGCTTCAATTAATAGATGCCAGGATAAATGACATAGTACTATGTACATCTGGAATAATTACCAAGTATAATTAATTTGTCTTTGATACTTATATAAAATGGGCTCTATCTTCAAGAGACAAACACTTCGTCTTGCTTCCGCGCACCCCTCAAGGCTCTGCCAACGCCTCCCTGCCAAATCTATCTCCACTACCGTCATCTCCCAGTACCACTCATACGACCACCCATCGCCTGACACTACCTTCACCTCGACCGAGAGGCAGATCCTGGGAGCTGCCTACCAGCATGTACCTGAGTTAGGCTTCACATTGGAGGCTATCTCTGTTGGCGCACGCGATGTTGGCTTCCCAGATATCACCGCTGCCGGCATAGCCAATGGCGCGTTTGCGCTGGTGCGCTGGCACTTGGTGAACAAGCGCTTAGCACTGGCAGAACAAAACAAGACACTCTTTTCGAAGGACCCCGAGGCAGAGCGCTGGGCGACTGTGCTGGAGCGAGTGGAGCGGTTGACGTGGGAGAGACTGGCGGGAAATAGTAAGGTTATCCACAAGTGGCAAGATGTAAGTCTGCAAAACTCCCGTTTTTGGCACTGAGAGCAAAATATATACGTACGAAGAAGAACTAATCTGTGGCTTTTCGTTACAGGCGTTAGCACTTATGGCCCAGCCTACATATGTCTCCGAATCTATGAAAGAACTTGGCGCCTTGACCGACGAGATCTACTTCCTAGCTGGCGACAAGTCCGTTGATCCTACATGGTACACCAAGCGTGGATCTCTTAGCGTTATCTACGTCTCTACCGAGCTCTTCATGACCAACGATCGCTCGAATGACTTTTCCGAAACTAGACAGTTTCTCAACCGCCGCCTTAACGAAAGCTCATTGCTCGGCGGCGTCGTTGATACCGTCGGACAATATGCTGGCTTCACGGCTAGCGCGGCCTTGAACGTTCTCCGTAGCAAAGGTGTTCGCATCTAAAGCTATGGATTGTACGTTCCTTAGGCTGTCATCAATCTGTTCGAGATATTTATCTTTGAATCTAATGTTGTCTCCTGCAGCACTGCCTTGACGCGTCACCTTCCTAAGAGAATGCGTTTGGTTCCAAGGCTATCTATTCTCTTTGTACACCATCATCACAACTTCCATCCCATATATTCTTAGCTAATGATTATTAATTGAAAAAAATCTTAGATCTTTTCAAATTCACTGTCAAAATATTAGCGTGCTTGATACAATGCTGCATACTAGAAGCAGCAAGCAGAGCAAAAACCCGTAAAGTCCATATTCATATAAACTTCATGATATCTTATATTGATTGCAAACTCCACCTACCTACTGCCCCTTATATAGGAAGTAAAAGAAAACTCTACGGAAAATGTGTAGACTATATATATATAATAGCATAAACAAGCTACCCCAACACCGTAAGGGATAAAGACAATAAGAGCCAAAAATGTTCATGTCCGTTAATTATTTCATGTCAGTTAGTTTGCGCTGCCTAGGATCAGTTAAGCGAATGATCTTAACGTCCTTGTCTAGGTTAGCCCGACCTTCGATAGCATTTGGCGTGATGAATATATGCTGGCGTGATACAGAACGGCGTGCGGCAGTGATCTATCCATCGAAATATTAGCTGAACATGATATGCTTAACAGTTAGAAATAAGAGATATAAAACTTACCAGCATATTGGTGCTGATGGCACGGTTGACATTATCCATGAATACATCAAACTCATCCAGACATCTGATCGAAGAGCCCATGGCCTCCCAGATAGCTAGAAGCATGCATATCGAAGAGAAAGATTTTTCACCACCCGAGAGAGTGTTGGTATTGCGACCCTTGTCATTCTTACGATGCTCATCTGGCTCGACTTGAAGGGCTAGAACTTTGGACCGGTGATCGATCAGCATACGACCTCGGAAACCACGCTCGCTGAGTAGGTACGTAAAGTTGACGCGAGTACGAGCAGACAAGTGACGCTGGAAGTATCGCCAACGTTCAATACGATCGGCAAGCGAGTCCTTTAGACTGCGTTGAAGACGCATGAAGTTTTTGATTTCGTTCTTCATGGCAGTATATTTCTCCATGGCTTCAGTCTCAGAGGCTATGATGTCCTCAGGGTTGCGGTTGGTTATCTGTCTGGTGAATATTCTGATCTGCTCTTTCAGAGTACTGTAAGTAGCACTAAGAGCTTCGTGAGTTTCCTCTGGAGCTAAATCAGGCCGATCAGGCTGTGTTTGCATTGCTGTCTGGGTCCATTGCTCCAGGGCTGCCTTTTCGTTTCGACATTCTCGTGTTAGCTTATCCAGCTCGTTCTGAGTGTTAGATAGAGCTTGCTCTATCTCAAGCTTGGTAGACTGAGCCAACCGCAGCGCATCGTTGTTGCCCGAAACTTTGGTCTCGACATCTCTAAGCTGGATATCAAATTGCTGTTTCTTAACCCGCTCAGTACTGATATGCTGACTAACTTGTTGGAATTGAGCCAATGCCTCATCTCTCTGAAGAGTTAATTGTGTTAACTGGCCACGCTCGAACTCTTGGCGATCTTCAGATTCCTTGAGGCGTTCACGATAATCTAGAAGCTTACTATCTCCATTCTCGAAAACCTCCAATTCAAGGTCGATATCTGTGATGCGGTTGCGAATTTCCTTTTGATTTCTGTCACATTGCGCTATATCAGCCTCCAGCCTTCTAATTTCGGCCTCGCGATGGGCACACATCTCTTTGGCATCGGAGACCTTCCGCTGAAACTCAGATAGTTCGCGCTCTGACTCTTGTGCGAATCGCTGTCGCTGCTTGACATGTTCCTCGGCGTCAGAACGAAGCCGAAGTCCCGAAGTCCATCGGTCGATTGGTGACGTGCTGATGCTCGAGCCACGGCTAGTCAGCATTAGACCATGACCACGCTTGTTTGGATGGTCATGCTGACAAAGACATGCGCTCGAGTTTATTGGCCGGTTACGGAACATAACATCCTCGGCGTCTGCTCGGCTTGCGATAAGGATGGTTTGCTCTATTGAATGGTTCATCACAAGAGCGTCGCGAACCAAGATGTTATCGAAGCTGAGGACTCGAAGTATGGTATCAAAGCAGGGATCTGGCTCCTTACCCTCAAGATTCAATGGAGAAAGCGGCATCTTAATGATGGGAATGAGTCTAGCGTTAGCTTGACTCATTAACGCGTTGATAAGGTCCATGTCATGCCGGTTGGTGACAATGAAGCCTTGCGGAGTAGCACCAAGGTATTTCTCAATGATGCTTGACCACATTGGTAGGTTCAGCGAAACATGCCGGCCAATCGGACCAACAGGCTTGGACTTCCATCGTTTTTCCTCATCAATAAGTTTCAGAAGGCGGCCGGTATTAGGAGGAAACGCATCTAGCCAATTGCCTTGGCTATGGCGGAGCTTTTCGACCTCTAAAAAGAGGGATTGCACCTGGCTATGCTTGACCCTGGTTTCTGCCTCTTTGTTTCTCAATTCAAGTTTTGCGGACTCTAGACTTTGCAGAAGACCTGGCCGTTGCAAGGATATATTGGTGTACTGGTCTTGGATATCTTTGAGACTATTCTTGGCCTCGTTGAGCTCCTCTTGCTTAAGGGCACGAGCATCACCACTTTGGGCATCAAGACGAGCTTCCTCATTCTTGATATCATTTTTCAGAGACTCGACCTCCTTGGTGGCGTCAGTCCAACGGTCAGTTGCTGTTTGTCTCTCACGCTTGACGGTTCGCAGGCGGTCCTTCGCCGCTTCATGCTGTCGTTCGAGAGCTTCCCAATCTTGGTTAAAGTTGTTCTGTTCCTGCATGACAGCTTCTAATTCCGCCTTGTACTTGACAATATTGGCCATAATGCCGTCAATATTGGCATGTGCAATCTCTAGATCTACTTCGACCTTGAATACATCTTGCTTCTTTAACTCAGCCGCGTGTTTTAGCCCCTCGATTTCGCGTTCTTTTCCACAGACCTGAGACCATACAAGTTTGCCACGAAGACTCCTGACTTTGTTCTTCATCTGATGACTCTTGCGAAGTATATCAGCAGTCGCATGGGCTTTATCGGCGCTTTCCTTTAGCGACTCAAGCAAAGCATCTGCTGAGGCAAGCCTTGTCTCAATGCCTTCCAGGAATTCTTCAATGATTCTGTAGTCTTGATCAAGAGACTCAAGCTGCACACCTTGAACAAAATACTTGTATTTAAGTTGTGACGAAGCAGAGTTGAGGAATTGTCGTGCATTGTCCTGTGATAAGACGTTGAGGGGATTATCAACCTGCAGGCAAAAGTGCTCAACAATCTCATCCACAGCCTGGCGGGTTTTGTGGATAGTGCGAGTTCCCGTCATAGACTTGATAGCAAATCCAGATATACCTCTAATATCAAAAGACCGCTCAATGATGATAGAGTGTCCATACACAGCAGGCTGGAAAGCTCCGTCACCACGGTTTTTCAATTGCACTTGTATGATAGATTTCTCACGACCTTCTTTGATGAAAGCCTTCAGACTACCACCGCGATTGGTAGAACTGGCCTTGGCACCAAGACACAATGTGATGGCAGTAAGAACAGCACTCTTACCACTACCATTTTCTCCAACTATAAAGTTCAGCAATGGACCAAGCTCGACATGTAAACGCTCGTGACACATAAAATTTATACATGTCACGGATTCTATAATGCCGCTCTCGGCAGCATCCGTAGTGTTAATATGGGGAGGCCGCGAGAAAACCTGTTGGGTCGCAACTTCATCATCTAACTCTTCATGGCACAAATGTTGGAAGTCTGCGTCGCGCATGATTTCGTATTGTGTCCGAGGAGGTGTGCCGCCGCGTTCTGTGCGTATAAAATCGTCGTCGGAGTCAGTATTGTCACGTTGCGAAGCCTGCTGCCTTTCGAGAGCATTATCAGTCTCGTCGTCATCATTGCCATCTTTATTGTCGCTGCTATCGTAGTCGCGTACGCGGGGGCGTTTGTTATGCCTTGTCGAGGTGCGAGAAGCGCCGATTGATTGCAAGCTACCATAGACTTCATCACCGTCGCTATCGTCATTTGGGTGACGGGCTCTCTTTTGAGATGGCATTTAGAACTGTAGTGTACAAGTTGTTAGCGGCGATGCTAGAGGCTTCGGTCATTGTTATTAACTGCTGAGGAACCTTACAAGATGGGAGAGAGACGGAGGGTAAATTTATGTAAGCAAACAAGAAGATCAAAGTGTCTGGTGGGTTCTGGTAAAGAAGATCAGGAATAGCCACGGAGAAACAGATCTTATGCGAATAGCCAGAAAAATAAGTGCCTTGAAGGGAGTAAAAAGGTATTTGAGCCTTGTTCAAACAGTAATAATGACGACAGAAACCAACAATTGCACTTTGTTATCATAAGATGAACTGAATACATAAAACGGGCCCGTTTGGCAAAGTATGCTAGCTTCCTTTCACAACGCGACTTTAATGGGTGGCTGGAGAGCTTACAGGGCCAAAACTACATTGACGCATCTACGCTGTGTACGTGTTCACGTCTACCTACAAAATGCTACGTAATCAAACGACGCTTACGCTGGGTGCTGTAATTTACAGTGCACATTACTGTGCCAACCCCTACTACTTCAAGAGACTCTTTTACCCCAGTGGTGCAGTACTCAGAGTACTCAGAGTACTGCTCCTATTTTTTTTTCAACTCATTACTCGATTAGAAATTAACTATGACGAGACTATACTACTTTGACAGTAACAATAAAATATCTGGTGGTTTTCTGAGAAATAAAACATGAAGGAAAACAAATAAAAAACAAAACCGAAAACAATTAACCAGAGAACAAAACTAAAAGCAAATCCCCCAAAAAGCTAACACCCATAACATAAACAAACAACATAAACCAAACACCATGGCTGGACAATACCAAACGTCATGTACTGTTCATTTCCCTGCT
>LXKZ01000403.1:0-16608 GCA_001856765.1 Endoconidiophora polonica
GGTAATACTAATGTTGAATCTTCAGAATCAAGACTAATTAAACAAAGTCCAAAATGATAAGAATATACCTCAATCTACAAAATACATCATGGATGTGCATCGATGTTGACTCAATATTTGAGCAAGGCTCAGTAGAAACCAAGATGTTTGCGCTAGGCATGAAGTTGCTCTCACTTGCTAGTAGCTGTATTGTATTGTAAATAGTTAACGTCTACTGGAATCACGGAGATTATACGACGCCGGATTGGATACCGGACAGATATCATGGCTATCCACAAGCCAGCTAGTAATACTCTCTCGCAGTTAGAAGTTCGTCATCTATCTCAACTAGTAAAGCTTGGAAGCCAACACCAGTTGTTAAGACGAAAACTTATGCTTCTATACAGCCTACAGGCACTTCTTTATTCGGTTCTAACCTGGTACAGCCCACCATAACTTCGACAACTGCTAGTATAGTAACTCTTCCCCACCATATCATTACTCCTAGATCCAAGATTGGGTTTCCCGTCAGATACCATTGATGCTGGACTATTAGCCATGTTATACATCTTCAAGATGATAACGTCAAAAGTTTCAGTTCGGCTGGAGGAAAACCCTTACCAATACCGATCTAATGCGACATATCTAGTCGTTAGTGATGTTGGTGGTTTATCTGGTGTCGGAGCCAGTATCACACGCTACATAGTATATCTATCGAAAGGTGGCAGGAAGATTGTACTTCTAAGTAGAAGCGGCGTGGTTTCGCCGCATGCAATAGCTTTGGCTCATGGTTATTACTATATGAATGCTATGGTGAAGGCTATAGCTTGTGATGTTGCTGATAAATTCAAATTAGATTTAGTAATCACAAACATCCTTATTTAGATGCCGCCACTTCGAGGCATTGTCCAGAGCGCCATGGTTCTCGAAGACCGGGTCTTCCGGAATATGACGTTCGAAGACTTCGTCAAAGTGACACGGCCAAAGGTACAGGTCAGTCACTTGCATGAGTTCTCGTTATCTCACCCCGATCTTGAATTCTTTGTCATGCTTTCTAGCACCACAGGTATCATCAGAGACTCTGGTCAAGCCAACTATACAGCGGCAAGCTTATTCCAGGATGGCCTTGCGCGCTGCCACCAGTTTCACAACCTTTCGGCCTTCACTCTGGATCTGGGTATGATAGAAGTGTTATCTATATCGCCCAATCAAGCTGACGGCACAATTTCGCGTAACTTGAGACAATGGGGTTACGTTGGAATTACTCCCGCCCAGCTACATGTATTCTTCGACATTGCCACTGCCAGGCCATATGCCAAAAACCATGTAGCAGAAGACATGATGCCGCAAATGATTAACCGGCCTGAACTACCAGCAAAAGTATGACACTACCGATCCGCCTCACTAGTTCCGCGACCCAACCTTCAGTCCACTAGTTCGTGAGATACATAGATGGAATGCTGCTGACGACACAGGAGCATTGGTCGCAGCGCTAGTGCAAATCTCAGAGCATGACAAGCCGCCCAAACACCTGCCGAGGCCGTAGCAGTTATAGCCAATTATCTGAAGCGCAAGTTAGCCAAGGCGCTGATCATAGCTGAAGATGACCTCGAATATGGAAACCCGCCGTCGACATATGTTCTAGATTCATTAGTTGCAGTCGAACTGTGCGGCTGGGTGTTGCGCGAAACACAAGTCGGCTTGCCGTTGTTTGATATCTTTCAATATTATGAATCACTGACGTGTATTCCTAACACATGGGTTGCCTGTGCCTGATGGATGCCTAATTACAGCAAACCTGATGGAATGTTCCACCTTCTGAAAGAACATTGCCCATTCCAATTATAAATACCTGTAGTGCATTCCTTTCATGAGTTTAGTTTCCAGTCTGAATCTTCTCTTCAGACTTTCAATAGATGTTTATCTCTTAAATACTCCCATTTCAGATATATGTCCTTCTCATGGCTAAGTTTCTCGCAACTTAAACTGTCTCGCCACAACTTGTCTTCTTTCCCTTGAGTTCTCGCACTCAAGATCTTCTTTCTTTCTCTCGCACTCAAGACCTTCTTCCTTCCAGTTGAGTTCCATACTCAAGACCCTTGCTAAACATATCCCTCCAAATCAAATTACTTGTGGCCTCTGCAAGGACTACACCTTTCCTGTTTACTCCAGCCCTCCAACCCTAGTCGATCCGTAACAGTAACGACTAATTCTACGTAGATGGAAAACCATGACGATGATCTTACGCAGGACTTGAGAAGAATGGCAAAGAGGGAGAATGGGACATGCCTGCAAATAAATCTCAGGAACAGGCTAGTCGGGGGTGAGAGGCACTTAAAACTTTTTATTTTATTTCTTTTTTCTTGGATGGGGTTTGGAGGCAGAATGCGAGGAATTCTGGGTGAAGTATTGAGCCAGCTCTGCTGGGTTTCTTAGTGCAATTTTTTGTTGTGGCTAGCATGTTGCGGTCACCACCTTGGTTGGGCCGGAAGCCCTCATGGTACTACTGGCCGTACTAATAGTTCCAATACATTCTAGTGAATTCTCAGCACTAGCAGGTTATAGTGAGTAGTCACAGTACAGGCGATGGAAATATTAGATGCCTGTGAACACAAGCGATATGGAAGAGTTGGTTTTATTGCGGTTAAGCTGTAGCACATGGCTCAATGCTGATGCAAAGATTACTGTTGGTGGTGTGTATTGTATACTACAAAGGCCGGAGGGGAAAGAGAATCGGCTGTAGCTTTGACTCTGGCTTTGAGTTGAGTTGACTGGCTTCACAGCTGGTGACCCTTTTTCCTCTGATGAGAGAGAAATCAGTGGCTTGCTTAATAAGGAGACTATATATGGGGTCAAATATACAAACACTGATAGATATATTGAAGATAAAATGCTGGAAGGAAACAAAAAGGAAGGAAGAAATCAAACTTTTGCCAATCACACCCCCATAATCACTCTCCAGACACCTGAGATCGCTCCAGATAAGGCCGCTTAGGCTCCCGTTCTAACCCAGCATTGGCATCTTCCCACGGCCTCTTTCTCGATGGTGGCCGTTCCTCAACAATCTCGGCTTGGTCAAAATCTATAATCATAGGCTTATCTGATTGACAGTCATAGAGGACACTTCGAACTTCAACATCACCAGGAATAACATCATACCGCCGGATTTTAGCCACTAGAGGTTCAAGATCTTCATAGTCTTGATGTCCCATATGGCTTCGAGGCTCTCCAGAACAAGCAAGCAAAAGAATATGCTTACGCAAACAGAACCGCAAGGGAACGTTTACCTCGAGATTGATGCGCTCAAGACAAACAGGAACCACACTTCCTTGGAGACTCCTGAGTCTTGAATAGATATTCATCTCATTTTGAAGCAACCACAGATCTTCTGTCTCAACACCTTTGCCAACAAGTGTATAGCCATATGGAAATGCAGTAAACTCGACTAAACCTCCAATAGCACCATGTTTAAGTATCATCTTCACAGCCATTACTAACATTAGTATCTATCTGAATCTTGATACTATCTAAAAGCCTAGAGAGGTTCAAAGGATGTTGGCTTGTGTTATCTGTAGTCGCTTTTTGGTGGAGCAGGTAATTAGGACAGGGGTCATCAAGCTTCTGGCCATACGCTAGCCCATATAGACACTTCTGCGTACAGTAGTTGGTAAGAAGAGAGCGAGTACGAGATCGACTGACTAAACTACCTCTTCCTCCACCGCTACCGATGATACCACTACCTGCTCCAGGAATATTCAGATGTGTTCCAGAGCTTGGCGTTAGACCTTGCAGAGCCGAGGTGCTTCCCGAAGGATCTTCACTTTCATGGCCCGAAATGGGCATCAAGCCTTGAGCTAAAGATGATTTTACTTATTCAAATCCATCTTCTTTTGTTCAAGGGACAGAAGCAGAATTGTAAGAATATATGCAACTGGTGTTTGCATGATATTCTTCATATTCCCTTTTATAACCTCATTGTCTAGAGGACCATCTATTTTGGCAAGTGATGGAATACCCAAAGCATGTTCATCATAAGTGTAAAGGTAGTAGGAGACAATAGGTGTGTCTTCATCTATATGTAGAAAGACAAAGCATTGACCAGTTGTGATCGATATCCGTAAAGAAGCCCAAAACTTAGCATATAATGGAAAATCTGTCTTACAGCATTAGCAAGAAACTGGTGAGCTGAAACATAGTCATAATTAGTTGCTGAAGAACCTGCCAGCCAGAGAAGAGCCACTAGTGATATTTCCAATCGTGGTTCTAGCAAAAAGCGACCCGGATCTCCTTTGGCTAATGACCGTCGAAGCAAGTCCCTTTCACTCAATCGACGCTTTGTTGCCGACACTATCGCAGTAGGCCATGTCAAGAAGGCACATGTAAACTCAAAAATGAACTCGGTTCAGCATATAAGAGTAGTACTCATGACTACATAGAAGGGAGATAGCAGAAAGCAACCAGGAAGATGGCTCAGCCCAGTATGAAGGCCACTACAAAAGGATTAGAAAGGAAATTTCCTATTGTTAAAGATAAGATATAACGATGTGATAAAATATTTGAACCTTCAAAGATCAAATTTTAAGTAACTATCATGGCTACTTAGTCTTGTCTTTTTTAGACTTTGAAGATGCCAACTAGTAGAGTGTGAAAGCAGGTAACTAATAAATAGAAGGGTGAATTCAACTGTTAGAGAAGTTGCAAGTATTCAGGGCCAAGTTGGTTGTCGACTTGCAGCAACGTGCCATATCAGTCTGCCTTGACCTCAGCCTTGAGTCACAATTAATATTGACATGTACACCATAACGGCATGATTCATAGCAAAGTGAGAAAGCATTGCTGCTAGCTTGAAGACTTGAGAGCGTGGAATAATATAGATGATGAGTACTGACCAGCCGCTTGCTTGTGGTGCAGGATATCGGCAGACTCTCTGTGCAAGTCTGAGCTAGACAAGCTGCACCCCGTCCACTACCACTTTCCATCCACTATATCTGAAAAGTTGGCAACTGTGTCGGGTTGGTGAAAATGTCAGTAGGAAATCAAACCATAATATTACATAGCTAGAAGTACTGTAGCTGAGGTACTTCTTTGCGATATTTTTATGTCATTTTCTTCGTACCCTATGTCATTTAGGGTTTAAAAAGAAGGCGGCTCATAATACCAAGCTAGCTCGCGGGTAAGCAAGCCCCCCATGCCTTGAGCTAGAAGCTTTGTCCAATTTCGTCTGAGCTTCTCTGCCTTTCTCAACCTACAAGTTAGACTAACACATAACTAGTATTGGTTTTATATTCCGGAAGCAATATTCTCTTATTATTGCAATGCTGGCATTTATTTCGTCCTATATGCCTGTCACGATGCCAGATTTTACAGTGTTGCCTTTTGACTGATCACACTTAGGCCTACTATGTGTCATGTCGTCCTTTCTGGAACTGCCTAGCCATGATGATCTAGATAGGTATAATTAGCAATGCCGTACTTGCTTGGAAAGTGACCAGAAACAACTTGAAATTACTCCTTCTTCAGTCAAGATAGTTAGTTGCCAATTGTTTGCTGCACACACAACTTGTTGTTTAAATTTTGCGCGAGAATTTAGCTCTCGACATCTTGACGAACCAAAGGCAAGTGAGAAACAGCCAAAAGATAGGTGCTGGGCAAAAAGCAAGGAATTTTTTTTTTTTGTCTCGTCATATTCGATTCTGTTTCTTGCAAGTGGTCTACAGAATCTATATATTAGTAGCGTTATTGCATGGCGTAAACGTGGCGTTTCTTGCTGCCAACCAATATGATGTAAAGCGCTAATGTGGCGTACTTATATTTAGATGGGTTCCTTATGTGGTGCGGTTTCACACTTTATCTTAGAAAGCTTGGTTTTTTTTTTGTCTTTCTAGCTAGCTTTATTCTCTTGTACTGCAACCATATTGAGATCTCTTAGAAAATATCAAATCACATCATTTCTCTATCTATCTTGTCTCTCTCGTTTCATTCAATCAATCTAGCCTGCCACAACTCAGAGAGTACACCATGTCCGATTCCGTGGAAACCTCGCCCCCTGTGATCAATTATATCCTCAGCTTCATTTTAGTCGGCATCGCCTGGGGCTTCACCACGCCTTTTATCCGCCGTGCTGCTAAGACCCATAGCCCGTCCGCGCGTTCTATCTTACTGTCTCCGGCAGTGCAATCAAGCTGGCTGAAATCAAAACTGTACGGTGGCTTTTTTGCGACTATCGATCTTTTGCGAAACCCGCGCTATGCAATTCCTCTGATTGTTAACCTCACTGGTAGCGTCTGGTTCTTCCTGTTAATTGGCCAAGCTGGTAAGTCACAAAAGGGGTGATATTGATATTAATAGCAGCAGTATCAGTAGTAGTGCTACTTGGGTGCCTCATATTCCTCTACAATTTTTCCTTGCCTATGATAGGCCCTCTAAGAGCTTATTTCATTACCACTGGCCAATTGCTCCTACTACACCTGTACTTCTTATGCGTTTATGGGACCCGAGTATCCTGTTTAGGAAGTGAATGCCGAATGCTTCAGCTGTCTATATGTTACAGTCAACTTAAGTGTCCCCGTCACCCTTACACGCCTACTTTGGGCTTTGATTTCTTCTTTGGGTAACTGGCTAGTTACCCTGCCATTGAGTGATTACTGACTAGATAGATAGCTCGTCTATGTGTCGGTCATGATAACAACAAATAGCATCTTTCTAGTCTAGTTGTGAAATTGGCGTCTAATTCCTCTACCTGTCATCAGAAGGCATATGCGGCTAGGCTTATGGGTTGCTCTAGACACATCATTACTGCTTTATTGGAATATCTATAACCCTGAAGACATAATCATACATACTAACAACAACATAAATACCATTTGTAGAACTCAGTCTTACGGTGCCTATTGTGAACACCCTCGCGTTCCTGTTCACGATTCTTGGCGAGTGGTGGGTGGAGAACAAGGTCATTTCTAGAGGTAAAGATATATTACTATACCAATGAATGAGTTTTAAATCTTGAACAAGGGTACTAACTACACATTTATGAACTTCTAGAAACCGCTATTGGCGTGGCAATCTCGCTATCGGGTATTGCGCTGTGTGTTATTAGCAAATCTTAAACATGAGTTAGTACAAAATATATGCTACCAGATCATTGCATATATTGCGTTCCGACAACAACAGTCACTGCGTTTCTTGGGTCTATGTAAAATCAATAATTCAAGTCTATATTGCTGGACGACTGCTCCTGGCTGTCCATATCGGGGATAAGTAGCAAGTACAATATACAAACAGAAAAAGAAGGAGGAGATAGAGGAAACAGATACAGAACATCCAGATACTAACCGATTAAAATACATATATGTTCTCTTTTAGTATGTAACAAGAACGTGATAAAAGAGAGTTGCTATCATCATATCAAACTCATGTCATCTGTGTGTTAGTTAGCCCTGAGATGGATAACTCAATTTCGTAGAGACCGTAATGAATTTTTGGTAACAAAGTTGGGTAAAACTAAAACCATTTATGTTAAATAAGTGAAACGAGTACACATGATCGAATAAGACCATAGATTTCTACAGGAATAAAGGAAGCGGCAAGAATGATTCAAGTGAAAGTGAAAGAAAGACGGATTGACAGATCGAAAGTCGTGATGTAGTGCGGCGTGGTGTAACTTGGGCCTGCAAGTACACTATAGGAAAGTATGGCGTGGGTATCTCTATTGACTTCCGTGATGTGGACTTGAAAGCGTCTTATACTATACTAAAACTGCTGACTAGTTTAAGTATCTCTAATTATAGAGGGATATTGAGGATTCAAGAATCTGGTAGTTGTAGAGCTATTGTGGAGGTAAGTATGTGTAGTGTCAGGGTAGGGTTTATGAGTCGAGATTATAGCAGTACTAGTTGGCAAGTAGGTGTATGAATAGCATAACTGTCTCTGTCATCGCCAGCTTGATATTCTTACTATCCAAGACGACATAGTTGCTTTAATCTCTAATGCGGGTTGAAATCCAACGAGCAACTCGGCGGACACTGGGGTCTTCGGCTATCCAGCGGCCAAAAGATATATCATGAGCTTGGAGCTCGGCGTAGATATATTCGTCGGTAATGTTACATAGTTCCTATTCAAAGAGGTTGGCATGGTTAAATACGTGACATGATATGATATTGAAAAGCTAAAAGCCTATAAAATTTGCAAATGCTTTATATATGGAACGCTTATGTTCATGCTTACAGTTCGTAGTTGCTCGTCGTTCATGGATAGAGATGGCTTGGTAGCACTACTAGGCTTTTGTCCCTGTAAAATCTCGCTGCGACATGCGATCCAGCGCATGGCAGCAGCCTGACGGTAATAAATTTTTTGGCCCATGTGGCGTCTAGAGAAAGCGTCAAGGAGAACTCTTCAGGTAGAGGACACTGTTAACTTTTGATAATGCGATAGTGATAAATAGATAGCAGAGCAACTCACTGTTGTAACTCGGCCTTTTCTTGCTCTTCAGGCCCACCAGAAGGAGTGGGGACACTAATGTCGGCAGCGCAGTCTAAGATGTGGCGTCCGTCGAGAGAGCATTGGCGAAGAGTAACCCAGCCTTCGGTGTAGTACTCTGTCATATCTTCAGGATCCTGGGGTGCAGCAGCAATATGCAGCTGTAAGTTGCGGAAGTCGTCTAGGAGCTGAGCAACTCTGAGCTGGCGTGCTTGGTTGACTGTTTACAGGTCAGAAGATGCGGTCAAGGCAGACGTTGGATAACTTCTTAAGGTTGGATGGAGAAACGAACGGAACTTGGGGAAGAAGCAATGAGAGGAGTGGCTTTTTTTGGGTTCAATGACAAAAGTGATAGATACGGCGTAAGCATGGAGCCGCAGAAACACTGAGTGATATCTACATAGTGGCCATGCAGGAGTTGTCAAGGATTGGGCTGATAAAGGACTTACGGCCGTCCATAGTGCAGTAGGCGCTTTTTTCTGCGTTATAATGGAATTTATGGCGAGGGCTTGAAGTAATATGGAAAATAGCTGATAAGGGGAGTTAGAAGAGGCTGTCCTAAGATGATGACAAAAGGTTGTAGTAGTAATAGTAGTAGGTGAAAGACAATATATAGTGTTGTATAGTCCGAATATGTTAGTAAGTGAGGTGTGCTATTGTGGAACACTTGATGACGAAGTCGATGATGAGAGAACAGAACTAATTGTTAAAGAAACTGGGGAGAAAGAGTTCGTTATATATATCCAGAGGGCGTGATAGGTACAGCTAATAGGCTTTGTGGATTTGAGGTAAGATAATTGAGAATGAGTGTAATAAACAGCTGTAATAGAAAAATGCCTGGCAAGTGAGGTGTGATTGTTGGGGGTGTATCTAAGCAACCGTGAGTTCTGAGGATTGCGGAAACTGAACGACTTTGAGATTAAGTGAGAGTAAGATTGAGAGTGAAAGTTCAAGAGATTAAGTGAGCAAGTAACTCATGTACACTGTTGCTAACGCAGTAGTGTTTGACAAGGCAGGACTGGAAGCAGTGGTTAGTGAGTCTGATGAACTGGTGTTGTTCGTCGTAGGTTTGATGACTGAAGGATATGCACCTCTTAAGTATCTGCGCCTGGGCGGCCTCTGGTCCGATATACAAAGCTAAAACAAGTTTATCTTGGATGCCGTTGGTTTCCACGTATACATTGTGTAAAAGTGGAATAGAGCATTGAAGGTGCAAGTAGATAGATAGGCGTGTAGGTGTATACTTACAAATTCTGGATTTAAGTGTACGAAACAAATATTGTCACAATGCCAATCCACCGAGCTTCTCAAGAATGTGCAATAGTAGGCCAAGTAACTTAGTACCGCAGCTGACGGCTTATGATTCGACAAGCTTACAAAAATCTTCATGGCCCGGCGGACGGATCGTCAGTAGCCGCCCTTCTCTCGCAGGTGGCAGAAAACAAGCCCTCTTACTGTTTCCAGTCAACCCCGGGAACCCAAGCACCACTCACAGTACGTAGACGCCATAAGATTCTAGAGATGCCGGCAGAAACAAGAAGCTACCGACACCCGAGCTTGTATGTATATTGCATAATATATGTAGGGGAGTGAGGAGGGAAAGGAGTGGAAGGAGGAGGACAAAGTAACAACTAGAGACAAACCTTTGTAGAGAGAAGGTATAAATAACGGAGATAAAAAATTGAAGAAGGAATAACATTTGAAGAAGATTAGGTCTTCACAGTAAGGGTAGATGATACGGTAGAGTGAGTGGGTCATATCTGCACACCAGGCGATCCCTCTCTCTAACGTCCTACCCTAGATATCACTGATATGAAGACACAAAGAAGCATACGCCCACCCAGACTAACACCCAGCTTCAGTCGAAAACATGAAACTGGAACAGAATTGCATCCTCTCGGAAGCTACCTCCCACCAGGCTAATTTGGGTCAGAAGAAAGTTAAGCTGGAATATGCCAACCGGAATCAGGTTAACGCTGTGATTGCGTCCCGGCGTGGACTCGTTAGCTTGATCCAACCATGGTCAAGAAGAGGGCGCCTTGTATAGAGACGATATAGAGGGAGTGAATATTAAAGATCAGATACAGAATGTGCCCGAATATGTATATATCTGTGATTAGAGGGAAGAAATCAGGTGTTGGGAGCTCGTTAGAGAATTGAAGAATAAGAGAGACAGATATCGAATGTAGCGAACGGACTCGAGCTCTTAGCAAAGCAAAACAAGGCGTCTAATTGTTTCCTACGGCCTGAGAGTTAGTAGCTGTTAATCATTCTGTGGCTTCCCATTAGACAAGTCAGGTCAGCCAACCGCAAGCTGCAGTAATAATAGCCAAGGTGCATCAGAGGAAGAATTTATGCTAGGGACAGGGAACAAGTGAACAAGGACAGGGGCGTGATAACTTTATGGCAAACTACCTTGTTCGAGTAGCCTTAGAAGCTAGAATGGAACCAGTCATGTCACATAAAGACTGATGAAGGGGGGTGTACATGTAGTATATATAAAAGGCAAAGCAGGTCGTTTATATGTGGAGGAGCGGAGGAGACAAGAAGAAATAGGAAGAAAATAGATAAACTGGGAGTTCATGATAGGAGTCGACTCTGGGCTCTGGTTGGTCGAATATGATGGCAGCAGACAAAATGCAGGTCCGATGTTGATCTTGCGGTGATGAACAGAGAGGAAACATTATATTGCTTTGAAGTTTATAGATATTCCCAGTATGCTGTGTCTCTTCTCCTGCCCATGCGATTAAAGACAATACATAGCCAGCTCGACTCCAAATTAGCTGCGCCAGAACATTGCCTATGCAGACTTGTCAACACAGATCTTAGAGTGTGGGCAGGAAAAAAAACCAAAAAAAAAAAATTAGTTACTGGAAGTTTACGCCTAAGAGGGCACCCACAAAGCCCAAGCCAGGGGGGAGCTCTTGGGCGTGCATGATGCATGCATTTAGATGTTCTTGTCTTGTTTTGGTAGCAACTATAGGAGCTTGATACAGCTGCAAGTAGTACAGCACACACAGAGATAGATCACAACGCAGGGCCCTCGCCATAGAAACCAAACAAAAGCCTCCAATGTCAGACAGACTTGCTGCTAGCAAGCCAACTACCCGTCCAGCGTGGTAAGGCAGATTATACCCCGTGCCGCGGCTGTCCGACTACGAGCTTGATGCTAGATGGTAATTCCTAGGGTGGGCTTCTGATATTTCCGGCCTAGCAAGCTCGATCTATCTCAAGCAATACTTGTCTAATGGGGAAGGGGATGGAAGGGAATGGGAGTGGGGGCGAATTTCAACGGATTTTCTAGGGGTGTGCAGTCAGATAGGCTCTTGTGGGAGCTTATACTTGAATCTTTACCAAGAACCACATCTAATGTTGCATTTGATGGGGCAGGTCGAAGGTTTGCCCGTCTTAGCTAGCTTTGATAGATTATGTCACCGAGAATTTACTATACGAAGATTGGCGTATGCTATATATTTTCAAGCTTAGCGTAGGCCACGGATATTCCCATCGCAGGCTCTTCTTTGTTCTTTGGATAGATTGGCATGAAATGGCATTCCGGGTAGTGAATATCATGAGATATTATAATACATCGAATATGACATCTTGTTTCGTAGTTTAAGGAGTACAACATGAAGCAGCTTTAGCGAGAGAATCAGTAAGGGCGCTCGCTATCTTTCGTTTTGTTTACTTGTCTCCTTGTCTTTCGACGCTAAGCTAGAGGGAAAAAGAAAACAAAGATTTGAAATATAAATGAAAAATGGGAAATACTAGTAAAGTGTACTCTGTAGAAAACATTCATAGTAGTAGGAAAAGGAGCTAGCCAATCAGAATCGATACCGGTTTCCTGCCATGCTACGGCGCCAGAGGTTCCTCAGCTGTCAAGATGCAGCGATCCTTGGCCGTTTTGGGAAAGAGGCTGGAACCCGCATTGGGCGTGTGGGGGCGGCTACTAGCCAATCACAGACGGCGTTGGGGTCGCGCCTAGGGGGGGGGGAGGGGGTAGTCGAAATACATATTGATTTAATAGCCTAATTTAGGGTGGAGAGCTTGATGTGATATAAGCCAAAAGTACTATCAAGTAACAAAGATCAGAACTTGCCTTGAAGCCTTGTCCTTCCCTGATTCCATCATGCCCGCTTACTTCGCATTCCGTGCTGGTTTCTTTCTAGACTCTAAAGTACTGCCGTAAGCAGGAGTCTTGCTCCTCGTCGTAAAGATATCCGACGGCTATTTCCTTGTACAGAAAACTAGAAACAACAAGGCTGTGCTGTGCCTGCATATCGATGAGATTGGGTGGTTGTAATGGTGGTGATGGTAGTGGTGGTGTTCCAGCTGTACAACGGTCGTACGTGCTGCTGAAAAGCCAACCCTGTCAGTCCTCGATAAGGCAGTTAGTTAATGTGGGCGCCTAGACTCTTTTTGTGATGGGCTTTGAATCGGATTCGATGGTATCTTCCGTCTGATGTTCATCCATTTAGAAACGATTATCTGAAGAAACGACACCTTACCCTTGGTGTTTCGCCCGACGCCCCCCCTCCATTTGCCTTAACCTTACCAACAAATCATTTATCAATAAAAGTGTAGTTCGCACTTGCGAATGTGTGTGTGTGTGTGTGTGTGTGTGTATTTAACGTCAACCTACATTGCTACGCAATCAAACGACGCCAGATTGAGGCACTTGCGAAAGACAACTCGTCGCATTCCCACTAGTGTCATGGTTCCATTTACTCCCCTCCCATCTTTGGTTTCTCGAAGCCGTTCCCATTTCCGCCTATACAAGCTACGTCCTTTCTCGATATCGGTTGAGGGCACTTGCTAGACTAGGGAAAAATCGACGATATGCTAGGAGGGCTGACTGAATCGTATGGTCAAGTCAAGTCAATCAGTCTTGGCAGAAGAAGCCTTGGAAAGCAGGACTTTTAACAACACCAACAGGAAAGCGGAATATTGCCCTAGCCTCTTGTTCATGCCAAACTGGGCTAAACGCAAGGACCCTGAATACAACATGTCACTAAAATTAGAAGAGTCAGCAGCCCCCCCACCCCCCCTTGGTAATCTTGCTGTATGTAGCTCGAAGGCCGAACCTGCTCCTTCTTCCCTTTTCTTCTCCTCTTCACCCCTCCTCCTTCATCACTAGACTTTGCAATTGCCAAGGAATACAATAGATCAATTCGTGGATCTAAAGGAACAGGAGTAGCAACTCGAAACAAAGATTGCCTTAGCCGCAATCAAAAATCAATACCAGAAACTAGCAAGGATTCTATGTTTTTCCAGAGGCTGATGCCCTAATAGAGTAATATTCTATATATTGATATTTCTATTAGTACTCACTGGTAGGTTTAGGTGATTTGCACCATCATGGCTTCTTGCGGTCAGCCAAGGAAGAGAGACATGGCGACCTCGTCTTTATGACCAAGCTGTCATCTAGCCATACGCCAATATCCTGTCTCGTTTTATTTTTATGGTTTTTTTATTTTTTTTCCGTCTGTTAGCAACATTTTTCCAGATCACATTCTTGGTTACTCTACCCCTTCCATTCATCCCAACTGATAAAATCGTCTGGAATAATTCAATATTCAATATAAAAAGACCACGTCTATGATCGACTACCATCACGCAATATGGAGGTACCTTTTCAGCTGCCATGGTTTTCAGGGATGTTCAGCACTCTCCCCGACAATATGAGGTAGCAGCCGAGAAAATTTGGTCGGAAAACCCATCAGATTTGTCTACAGACCGGCTACACACTGTTTCATAGTCGTTTTGGAAATAGCTAGACTTTCTTTCCAGTGACAGTATCGGCCGTCTCTAAAGATGCTATACTATGATATTGCTTCATCTCAGATGTTACGTATGACTAGCAGACCGATTGTCGGCCAAGAAACCCTTGCTTGTCAAACAACTAAAATCTGGGATGATTCACCAGATCTTAAACTCCAGATCAACAACAAACACCTTCGACTCTCGTCCTCTATTATTCTCCATTCATAGAAGAGAAGAATATAGTGTCTAGATCCGCTTTTTTTGTTCTTCAAGAAAGAAGCCCCCTCTTTGCCTTTTGCCTCCAAGCTATTTGATGAAAGTAACAGTTCGCCAGTCATCACCAGCCAGACTCACTGTCCAGTCATATCCCGCAGCTCTTCAATACTACAAACTAGCAACTGTTTTACCAATAAACTACAAGCATAGCCGCAACTTTTTGATACCTAGCATCAAAAGACTCAAACATGAATAATCAAGGAGCCAGATGACAACCCCCCAATATAGCACAACGGCGTAATATACTCCAGTAACCACCCTACTCCCATCCAGACGAGAGGATCTTGTACTTGCGCATCAGCTACGCAACTGTCTTGAGGAAACTCTTACATAGACTCGTACAACAACAAACCAGACGTCTTCATATTCTCTTGCTTGGTATGATAGAAGCTACATATACTATCTAGTTCATTCTCCCCATATACATATATACATATATCACACACCTCTACTTATTTTATATAGCTCCAAGTAGCAAGTGGCGTTCACTTACCCCTAGATCATGTTAATGTAGGACCAAACGAGCATATCCAGTACTCTATGAAAGCGCAAATCTGAACCATCGGCTACATGCACCTGCCACTCCAAGCCACCAAGCAAGTTACCCATGTCAAGGGAGGGCATGTACATTTTGTCGCAACTATCATCAGGCCATGGTCCAAAAAGAAAGTATCTAAGAGGCGCTATCTAGTATTCTCTGATTTGTACTGAGTCTTCCATTGACGAATCGTCATGTTTTGGTAGAGCAAGTCATTTACCCAGGGTTGTCTCTAATTTTGCTATACCTTTTTTCTGCAAACCAGTATCATACAAATATGCTCACAATTGGACCTTCCGAGCTTGTTATTTATTTTAATGTCTCTGAGCGTTCCTTTTTGTCGGGTTGTGTCTTTTCCCCTTCAAACAACACATATGTTCAAACTAGTATGTAATAGGCTCATGGCGGATGCGTTTTCATGACGTACAGCAACCATCCAATCATTGTAATTACATCTAGTAATCATCCTTGAAGAAAACGGATATACAGGCAACTCTCGGAGGACTCCCACGAAGAAGCAAACGTCAGGAGTGCATATGTTGACTGTCTAATCCATATATATCAGCCTATTAAGTTCTGTTCCATGCATGTGTGATACCAGCAGTTCATACGCCGCTTATAAATGCTAGTATGTCTATGTATAGACATGGTACTTTTATGTACCTGCCTGTAAGCATAGCCTACGCCAGACAAGTCCATTGTGTCAAAGTCCCTTCATGTATCATCCATGCTCTTACAGGCGTACATTGTAGAACTTCTAAGACACAAAGATGTTACTAGATATAACACACACATGCATAGAAATAAGCATGTACAGGTATACTGTCCAATGATACTAAGTTGTTCAGGATTTTACCCACTCCAAGACAAAATACTGCGATAATCAGCTCTATCTGATTAGTGCCTGGAATCTTCAATCGTTGCCCCTTCCTTCCCTTCCTTTTCTTTTCTCCCCCTCCCCATATAATGTCTAGCCTTTACATGTGTGTCCGTCATTGTTCATTGATGTACTTAGTTGGAATCACACAAATTAGAGATCTCACAAGATAGGAGCCTTGGTATGTAGCTGTAAACTCGGAGCGGGAGGCCAAATCAGGAGCCGTGGAGGGCTTTATTTGCCAGCCTATATAAACACTCCCGATCCTAGAATTAAGGGTTAATAAGCATTAAGTCGAATGCCATAAGTCGTCGAAAAGGGTATGTCGATTTTGATGCAACAAGGGGTACCGATTTCAGCCTACATACAATTGTGCTTTGAGATCATGTCTAAATATGCTACCTTCGTGCGGCTAAAAATGTAACTCTACGATGGCAACTTTCATTATCTGTGAAACATTGCGACAGTAAAATTACTTTCCTTGAATCTTATCATTATATATTTGATTAGATGCTCCTTTTAGACTTGTATACTACCAAGACATCATAGTCATCTACTAACAGGACTTTCTCCCATTCTCCTCTCTTTATCTCTCTATCTCTCATTGATCCCATTAGTGTCTAATTATCTCGTTCCGCATACGATTATTTCATCACCAATAGCATCGATATAACGCTAGATTGATTGATTTATTTTTATA
>LXKZ01000405.1:0-59773 GCA_001856765.1 Endoconidiophora polonica
GGGGCTACTCTGGAACAAGGGAAAGAACAGAAAGGAAGAGCGGCACTTCTTCTGGTCGATCCAAAGAAAAAGAAAAAGAAAAAAAGGTAGCAGTAGTAGCGGCAACTACCATTCTAGAAAATGAAAAGAAAAAGGACGAAAGTGTATGTGCGAGTGTCAAAAAAAGGGCAAGTAGAGCAGAAAAAAAGGAGCCAGCAGTTGCCCAAAGGTCGCACGGGGCACTTGAAAAGCAGGTACCCAAAAACTACACACGATATGTTATTATATGACATGTGCAATATAGCAAGACCTTCTGGGATATAATCCTGAGTATCCCAAGCCATGCATGTTGAAGCAGACACAGCTATCATGATAACACATCAAACGTTACTGGGGCCCTGCATCTCAGAGTGCGACGAATGGCTGCTGCTACCGCTAGTTCCATAGCTGTTCTTAGAGCCACTGCGATCTCTTCCCCGAATGACGGCAGCCTCTAACACTGACAACGTCTTCTTTCTGGCGCCACAGCAAGCCACACCGGTGCCATCCATACGGTCGCCAATTGTCCAACTAGGGTTAGCCGCGTTGAGCACGACACAGGCAGCAAATATCAATACGCCCTCGAAGCCAATGAACATGCCCTGAAAGCGAGTAATAGGGCCGTTCCAGCCATCGCTCAGCTCCGCTGTTCGGAAGGCCGAACGCCACAAGATGCAGACAGCCGAAATGCCAATAGCAGCCAGAAAGTAGGGCCATATGCGGGCAGAGCGCACGCGGACATCGGTGGGGTTCTGGTTGAGGGCAATAGCGGTGCCGAGAGCGTTAGTGCGGCGGCGCAAGCGGAAAATGAAGAATAGAGCGGCGACGATGAAGAACGTTCCCGTGAAGACCTGAACTGAAAGACCGGAGACCATGACGTAGGTTCCCGAATCGATATTTCTGCCATTCTTCAGGGCGATTGCCGCCCATGCACCACCACCAGCTTGCAGGACGAGGGCAACGAAGTCGCAGGGGATGAACTGTAGAACAGACTAGGTTAGTTATGACTTATGAAAGATGGCATCTTCTAAAAGGCCAAGATAAGAAAGAAAAAAAAAATAAAAGAAGAGGGATCACTAACGAAGTGGGTGTACCAATGAGGCGCCACAATGGAATTATCTTCGCCGTAAATCTCGACTATACGGCGCAGACACAGATACACACCAGCTGCCATGAAAGCCGGTCCAATAGTCAAGCAGATAATCTGAACCAGGAAACCAGTCATGTTCCACTGGTTCTGCCAGCTCATGATACGACCGATGTAGCCGATAACCTCGCACAGGCAGCCGACGCCCAACAACAGGTTGAAGACGAAGGCGCGGCGGGTAACCAGATAGGAAGCTAGGAAGAAAGTCATGCTCATACTGAACAGCACCAGGAAAACGACATTAGGGGCTAGCTGAATCTGGTACTCGTAGTAACTGTCGATGTAGTCTAGGCAGAACTGTGAGCGCGAGTTGTTGAAGCAGTAGTCGGCCCATGTGCTGTCGTTAGCGCTTAGGGCGGGCATAATGACGGCGTTGTATAAGACAAAGAAGCCCTCATCACCAATGGTCTTCGTCATGGCTGCAAGGTAATAATGAGAAGGTAGAGGGAGAAACAAAGTATTCAGGAAAGAACTGTCAGTATTCAGGAAAATATAAAACAAGAGAAAGAAAGCCTGATTATATACCGCAGGGTCGAAACCGCTTTAGGTGGTTCAAAATGGAAAGCTGCAGTCAAACGACGGGAAGTGCGGTCCGGTACGATCCGAAGTCTTTAATCAAGACAGAAACAGAAAAATGGCTCTAGAAAATTAGTCAAAATATATATTTATATATATATTTTTAAGAAGAGAAAAGAATAAAGTAAGCGGCTGTCTTTCGTGCTCAGATTTTCGGTCAGTCTATGGTTCTCGGTCAGGAATAGAACAATAGCACTAACCTAAGGGATTAGATGACATCAAACACGGCGTTGGGTGTAGCTGATATTTAAATAGTGGATGAGATATCGGCGAACGGAAGGGACGCATGGAGGGAGAAGCTTCTGTCATATTACCAGACGCCGGTAGCAGCTAACCACGACACCATACATATACACTAAATTATAATACCAACCCTTCAAAGTTCTTGAAAGGGGGCCTGGCCCAGGACCAGATAAAGCATCATCTAGCTGTTTGTTTCGTCGTGTCGAGGCTCAGCTTCCTAACCCGCTTAGGCCGGTGGCCAGGGCTCGCAGGCGTTTAAACCTTGGCGGTTTGTGTTTCCGTTCCCGTTTCGGTCCTGCTCTAGCTATTTTTTGGTTTTATTTTTTATTCATACTTGGTCACAAACAGATCCAGGTTGCCTGCTTTGTCTATTATTGAGCATTAAATACATAGTGGTATCTATCATACTACAGTATATGTCCCCTTTTTTTTCCTCTTGCTTAATTTTGACAAGAAGATATTGATTGTTCTATACCCGCTCCGAGCTTCTTCCTGCAACTTTCTGTTATTTAGTAGGCACTTGCTATATAGCACTAAATTCCGAGCTCAGTGATCCTTCTTGCTGGTTTCAGGGATCCAGTGCTGCGGGATCGTGTAAGTCGACACCAAAAAAAAAAAAAAAAAAAAAAAAAAAAAAGGAAAAGAAACAAAGCTCAATAGACGGCGCTTGAATATTGCTTCTTAACTTTTACATATTTCTACGTTTTTGTCAGTCAATTATCACCTTGTTTAACATTACATCCGTAGAGAGTTTTCAAATCTTAAGCTCCAAGCTATATATCAGGGTTATATATAAGGGTTATTTGGCCTATCTAACGTCTCCATCTTCTCTGTTAGCCTCAACCACCGGAACGCTCGGGACCACTACCAACCGAAGACCGGACATTCCATCTTTATGAATCCAAAGCATGTTTTAGCTGTAGCTTGATTTATACAGATCTTCCTGCTACAGAAACCAGGCTGCTCAAGATAAGATCGTCTATCAGACCGTTTGTGCCGGAAGAAGGCCCAGAAGTGTACTAAACTTTTCTTGCAGTTCGGTTGATCTTTAATGCTTCGGCTTTTGGATATTATGACCCGAAAAAACTGATAGAAGTCTCATAAAGCTTGATGCATGGAGATTTCAAGAGCAAAAGAGGAAGTGAGAGAACTGTCATCCAAGCAGGCAGTAGGATCCCTCCCCGCAATTCCGGCTCTAGCTTCTTTCATTCTTCTTGGCATCTTTTGCCATGCTTCGCCACAGCTCAACTACTCTCCAACAGCCGACAGATTTGGTTTCTGTACTTTCCATCTGATCGACTGGCACGCACTGTCGCAGCAATTTGAAAAAAAATTTGTATAAAAAAAAGATAAAAATTTAGTATACACCTTGATCAAATATAATCCAGTTGTTTCACTACCGTTAGAGAACTCATCGACCGCCTGTCTTTCAAGCCTGCTACCACAATAAAACACAAAAGGAAAGAATGAACGATCTCCCGCTTGGCAGATGACCGCAGATCCCTCCTGCCCAGAGACCCAGAGAATATACTGACTACATGCTAATATCTAGCCCACCCGCTGCAGCCCGAGTACTAGTAGTACCAAATGTCTGCTGCCTTGGGATCCTAGGTTCTCGGATACTACTCCCCCCGTCTTCTTTGTCCCCATGTTCCCAAATATCAGATCTGTGGTCTGTGCGATAGACATCGAAACGCTCCTTTTGTTTTTGTACAGGCTTCTAGTGGCTTACTTGTAGTGATACATAATTAATACTATATCCATTGTTTCTGGCATTACAACTCTAGTCTTCTAGTCTGCAAATAAACCTCGAAGCAAAGCAATATTTTATCTGCGATTCTAGGTGCTAGTATCTTGTAACGTCGCTCGTACCCAATATTTGCAATATCTGAGATATAAGAAAGATGACAGCGATCCTTTATTTGCCTTCAGCCATACCAAGAAACAATGGTTCTATTGTCTTAGGCTGCAATTCTATACCATGTTAGTACACATTGATTCATATTGATAGTTACATATAGTCTATCATATATGTATTGATAGATTACTCCCTGCACTATCTTCCTATGGCCACCAACAATCGCACTTGACGTCAAAATTCCTAGTCCGGATGGTATAACCTTCCCTAGAACGTTGGATTATGATATCGGAATAGGGATATTCTGGCTATAATCTAAAAGCGGGGCTGGCATATAGCTGAGTCTCAATTTACATAATCTTGTTAATAGTAGAGTTACATTGATATCGACAGCTACCGGAACGATTATCCTCTTTAGAAGTGAAAGCAATGTGTCTATCGAACTACATATACGGAGATCTCAAACTCTATAAAACCACAGCCTCCTATATAATCACGTCACTCGAAAAGAGAATGGTTCGTTCCTAGGGCTCCGCTCTTGTCAATGGTTGTAGGAACTCTGGGGAAACAACAACACCAAGGTCAAGAAATGAACACGCCGCCATTACAAAGCTTCTGATAGTTGGTCCATAGTTTGGCTATCAGTTTTTACTCAGTACTACTTCTTTCATTATCTAGTCATGGCTTGGAACTAGCCTCCAAACTTCCTATGGCAGCTTCTATTAGTAGTAGAGTTATCACGTTAGGATGAACTATATCCCTCCCTCCCTCCCTTATTTTGCTTCTTCTTCCCTCTGTAGTTTTCAGATATCCCTGCGGTGATACAGTCACTTAAGGTCATCATTACGGTTCGCAATCATGATAAGTCACACCAATTTTCTGCAATTATGACACAGCAAGTCTGTTATCAATATGGCACTCTGCCTGCAAACCCTCCATCATTCCGAGTCCATTTCCATCTAGACACACTATTGCTATGATGGCACTAATACATAATAATAATTGTGTCCGAGTCTCTCTGTTCTGCCGCTGTAGAGTGTATTCTAACTATATATTCATGTTTTTGCATGCTTTTCTTGACCCCGAGGGACCCGAGGGGGAACTCTTGTTCAGGCGGCATCAGATGCTCCCCTCCTCCTAGAGAGGAGCGTGATTGACAAGTTTCTAAGGGAGCCCGCTCATATGCCAGCTTGTGGCGGTTGCGTAAATACAAGCTGATTTGATGCTGTTGTAGTAATGTCTGCTCTGATTACTAGTTCCATTCTGCCCCCTTTACCATTCTTGTTATCGTCTCGTTGCAGTTTCTCTGGTGGGTGGCGCTTTCTAGCCGCTGTATTTTTGGATTATTGGGTCCTGATTTCACACAATATGCCTTGCCATCGTTTCCACGTATGTCTTCTGTCAACAGGTCCGTTGCTAGGCATGGCCGTGCACCTACATGAGAGACCGTCTGCTTTCCTCCCCATTGGGACGTCTCACGGCTCTGATCCAACTTAGATATAGTTTCAGCCCGATGTGTTCCGTCCTCTCCTGTGTCAGCAATCAGTTTTCTCTCCTGTGTCAGCCTCTTCGTCTCCTCCTGCGTGACCTTTGTAGACCACTTCTCCCACAAGTTCCGTCCAGGACACTGTCTCTTCCTCTTTCTTCTGCCTCCGCCAGTGCCTTTACTGTCCGCACTATCCATTTCCCCGCTTTAGGACTACCTTCCCCGTCTCCTATTCGGCCTCCTGCTACCCGTCTTCTCTTCCGCCAAGGCACTAACTCCTCTACCCTCTTCATAATTCCTTGTATGCATCCAACTGCCTCATTCTCGCCTCCACAACTAAATACTGATGAGCCATGTACATTGCCAGGTGCTCACGTCATATATATATCATGATTACTATCACGTGAAGTTGGATCTCTGTCTCATTGCAAGCTTTAGCTCAAGCTATAGTATATCATCAGAATCTATTACATTCTGCCAGACATATCAAGTTATACGCGAATATAAACACTTGTTTCATATGCTTTTTCGATTTCATGTTTGTTGATGCCTTACAACTCTCGATTTCCTTAATCATATCTGATATTGCCGTGATATACTCTAAATATGGCATATCACTATATTGCAGGAACTATGAACCAAATCAACAACAACATATTTAAAAACTCATAGAAACTATATCATGGTGTTATACATGCCCATTAAAACTCTCAAGATGGTTTCTTTATATGATTTTGAGGTTTTTCCTACTCCTGTTAGTTCTTAAGCAAGTAGTGCTGCCTCAAGGTTCCCATACCGTTCTCGCGATTCCTAAGTAATAATACCACATTATCACCAAGGTGGCTCTATTTTTGCTGCTCGAACGTTAAGTTTTTCTTCTGTGAGGCGTTTATACAAAGTTTCTTGTAGTTTTTTCAAAAGATAATGGCTGTTCACAAACAAGTGCGTCTTTTAACAAAGTATCAGTGAATACTAAGCCAGCAAAATATATAGGGTTAAAGTAACACTTTATCGGTGGCAACCCTAAATATGCACTAGGATATACTTCATAAGTGAATATCAACACTTGTTGTTCTTTATCAAAGAAACGAAGCCTGCTTCGCAATGGTTTTGATTAGGCTGTGAGATCCACTTTGATTTTCGTCCTATATAATAGTAGTACTATCTCAAACCCCGGAACCAGTAACTAACACAATCAAAACCAAGGGCTGTGAACTGAATTCATACGATATCTTATTGTTGAGATGTAAGTTCACCTGAGATTATCACTCATGTTTCCTTGGAATACGAAGAAATATATCCTTTGTTTATATGTATGTTGGTTTCTTTTCTCTATACTATGGGATGAGGACGACGACCTGTCAAGGAGCTCGTTTCTTGCTTCTGTTTCCTGCTCCAAGCCCCAGTAACTCGTAGTCATGCTTTGCCAGTTGGAATTTTATGCATTATTGCACATGGCATACAAGCATGATAACTACTTTTATGCTGTTATCATAAAGAGAGTGTAAATCACGCCTAGCAATATTTCTTACATGTGCTTCTACAACTCTATAACTGGTGAGGTCGGGCCTCGGGGTCAGAAGACAAAAGACTGCATACAGGGTTTTTTTTTCTTTATTTTTTTTTTTGCTAGCCAAGGCTATATAATATCTAGTTCACTCATATCTCGGGCCGGCGCCGGTACGAGAAAGGCCAATATGCTACAACATGATATACATGCATGCGCTATACGTTGCACGTATACACTATCACTAGTGTAGTCATCCACAGGTTCTACGTGGCAACGCGCTAAGCCGCCCATACTGAGCCCTTTGTAACCAATTGTTCCAGTAAGGGGAGCCACAGGAACAGCCCAGACAAACGGGAGGTGGTTGGCTACTACTACTACTAGTCTTGTCTTAGTACGTAGTAGAAATTGAAGTGGTACTAGCGGTAATTACGGCGATAGCTGAGTGGCCGGGCTGGATCCTCGGCTCGGCAAAACAGACAACATCGACAGATGATGCAAACAAACCTATGGCCCGAAACGAGGGGCGCTTATGAAGGGATTGCTGCTCGAGGAGTCGCTTCTTGTTTGCTTCACCGTAGAAATCCGACTGAAAATGTGTGAAGTTGTCATAGCCAGGTAAGGGTATAGGGATCATCAGCTCGCAGATGACATCTGACAACATGAAAAAAAAAAAAACTACGAAGAGAGAGGGAGAAAAAGGGAGGTGTTTAGACACCTTGATTCCGCCGTTGTTCACCGACATCTGATGTACTAAAGCAATAACGGACAAGCTGTTCAGGGACCACGACTCGACAAGAAGATGTTAATAGTGGTTCTTTCAGCTCATGATTACGCTAGACCGGTTCAGATTGTCTCTCAATATGGTATTTTGTCTGCAACATGCAAGTTCGGCGACAATCTTGTTTGGGAAACGGAGCAGAACTAGTAGTAGTATCATTCCTCTTCCAGCTGTTTTTCATGATTTTATCTTACTTCGCGGCGGATATTACGAGAGAAAGAACTTGGATATCTTTCTCTCGAAGTTAACAATGGCAGCTGATCTAAACAAAGTTATTCGCCGTCTAGCCTGCATGGAACCGAGAGTAGAAGATGGCTATGTGGCAGGCCAACAGGTAAGCGGACAAAAGAGCTTCACTTGGCTGAAGTGCTAACTGGCTAGCGATGGATAAGCTAGACTTCGCTAGTGTGCTAGGAACTGGGCTTTGAGGGAGTATCCAGTAAGATCATATTTGCAGACAAAAAAAAGAACGCATGCTGTTTGCCATTAGAGCTCGTTGTCCTGATTCCCTCTAGCAATTCCTCGTAACCATCATATGTAGCTTTATATCACAAGGTCGGGTGGCAGAACAGGCTAGAGGAGAATACTAGATTGCAGGGCGTTCGCCGCATATCCTAGCATGGTCGGCTTCGGGAACAAACAGAGGCACTACTACTGGAACGAATCAACGAACGAAAAGAGACCAGGTACACACAAATAGCCAGGTACAAATAATAAGGTGTATGCAACCTGGCGATACATAGACCGGGTTGGGTACATGCATCTCACCATCCCCTTTCCCTACGTACCTGTCTGCCAACGCACGATAGTGGGATAGAGAAAGGACCGGACTTCACAAATGGCAGAATTAGACGACGACGACGATGACGACGACACTTTGACATCTCGTCTGAGGACCCTAAAGAGTTTGATGCAACGCATGAAGAGCGAATCTTTTTCATTTTTTCTCCCGAGGTGTCCTATGAGAACCTACATGAGGTAATCATTGGTGAAAACAAATCAAAGACAAGTAGGCCCATCACTAACTTGGTCAAGGAGAGAACATGGAGACGCGTCGTGAAGCGTGTTCCCGAGGCAGACGCGTAGTTGCTCGTAACATTCAAAGCCCAGACAGACCCTTCAGAATCATGAGGTTGGCAGCAGAAATAAAGCCCTTGGAATGGGATTAAACTTGGGCGGGGATGAAACGTGAACCTCACTGGCACAGCAGTAACAACAGCGATCAGTCAAGAACGCCACACATATGACCCTGTTGTTTACCAGTCTGTCCAAATAAGCCATCATCATCACCAGCATCTATTAATATGATGCTGGTGATACTTATGATAGACGAACAAGAGAGCAAGACTTGAAACAGACACAACCATAAAAGTAATATACAGTTGCGGCGCGACGTCTGGAGGAGTAGTATCGTTGTATCTGTGCCTCAGGCCACCTTGGCTCCCAGCCCAGAGCAACTGACTGCTTCACTATAGGCCGGTCAACATTGCCTCTTTACTCTCTGATTAGCAAGATGATAACGCAGATGCGTTCAAGTTGTTGGGTAGCATGGCGAACGCGTCGCTGCAGACTCTCGAATCTAGAAACGACATGCATGCTGGGGCAGAGACTTGTTCTCTCTGGCTCTGTTTTCTCTCTTTGAAATTAGCAAACGGAATAAAAGAATAAAATGAGAACTGAGGGGTGTGTGTCTATTACTATGCCGACCTCCGATTTATCTCGCTGCTGGATGGCCTTTTTGGCCGCGTTGCCATGGAGACTGAGTACCTTCAGCTCAAAGATTAACGAGCAATTCGACGGAAGAATATATATGGGGAGGTATGGAGTAAAGGAGACGTAAAGTTCAGCAACCTAAGTAAAGTGGCTTCCCATTGGGGATTGTTATGGAGGATTATAATGAGGACGGACATGCATTTGGGAGGCAAATAACAGTTTCAGTTTGCCGAACAATAACGCACTAGCAACGGCGCTAGACTCTGTTATTATGATTATTAGTGCCTTGGGAATAGTATACTAGCGTTCTTCTAGGGCCGCTGAGGCAAACCAGACTGCCTTGTTGGTGAAAGTGTATTAGTAGTCAATTCTACGACTGTAGCGGCAGATTTGTATGTGTCATTATTGCCAAATCTAATTATCTTGTACTGGAATGACTACGTGCTATGTATTATACGAGGTTGGAAGGCTGTTCTAACAATTTCAATACCGCGCAGATTCACTCATCGTATCTGACATACTACTAAGTCGACGGCAGAATGTCAGACTTGTGTCTTCTTCCATTTCGACGTAAGCCGCCAGCTAGACTACCAAGGACTGTATTCTGTGCGATAAACTATGCTGGAGAGTAGAAGGACAATCAGAAACCTCGTGTTAGATGGCTACAAGTAAACATTCACAGTCGATATATAAAGGAAAAAAAAAAAAAAAGAGGGGGATGGTGGTGGTGGTGGTGGTGGTGGCCTTTGAGCAGATGCTCGTTTTATGCCGCAGTCAGACACAAAATTCTTTGTAACTTTCAAGGTCTACATACAATCCAGTGTGCCTCTCTTCCAGTCTTTTCCAAAGATATCACAAAACAGCCAACAACACGTGATATATGACAGCCCGTGATGGTGCTGTTGCAGTTGGTGTGCGTGCCGTCTGGCGACCAACCACAATTCCCATCGGGGACTGCCTGCTCTATTATGTAGTAGGTTGTTTCTTTCTCTCCCAGCCTCCTCCATCCATCACACTCCTCTGTATTTGTATGATTTTTTTTTGGTAAATTACCATATGTTGTTTACGAAGGGTCATATAATCCACCTTAAATATTATATCGGCTTCTCGCCATACTATGTACATGCAGCAACGCAACAACAGCATAATCACAAGTAGTAACCCAGTAACCTTTTTTTTTCTTTGGTTCTATCATTCAGATATCACTATAAGCATGAACGACATTTCGTACATGTACATTAAGTATAAACTATCTATATCATCATGCATCTTATCAACTAGCGTCAATGGATCGGGGATTAACTCGATGGTCACCCACCCTACCTCAGCCGCCGGTTCCACATCTGCCAATAAAAATACAACAAGATACCGGACACAACATTGCGTGTCAACTGATTACGCAGCTAGTATATGAGGCGATGCTGAGGAGGGTTGATATTCGTAACCCTAGACTCCTTACTCCAGGCAAAATACCGTGTTACTTTTGTATTTAGAGGCGCTACTATGTACATAGTATCTACTACTATACGGTGGCGGCTTACTACAGTGTCTATATTTTATTGGTGCTACAAACAGGGCGCGGGTTGTGTTTTGTTTGCTTGGCTTACTACTACTAGCCTTGTTGTCTACCTCCTCGGTGCAACTACCTCTTCCAATACGATGCCATCGAGGCACACAAGTTGCATTGTACATGCATATTTACGTACGTATTATGTATGCATCCAATGCATGCATCAACCGGTGCAGAAAGTATTGGCTGCTGAGCTACATCGCCGCACCCGCCAATTCCCTTCTCCACTTGAAGCTCTAAGCACGCGAAGCAACAAAGACAGAGAAAAAGAGAAATGGAAGAAAAAAAAGAATGGAAAGAAGACAAGTAACTACTACGCAAAGCGTTGTCAACTAACATACTACGACTAAGCCTATCGATACAGCTCAATAAGTATCTTCATAGCTATAGAAATTAAATAAATAGATATATATATATATATATATATATAGCTAAATAGATAGCGAAATCCCTCGTGTCGCAGGGACCCATCCCCCCCTTCTCTGTTCCTAGATTGGATTCTTGTAGTGCTTCTGTTGCACTTGGCTCTGGCCGCAGCTGGAACTAGAGTGGAGGCAGTGACGGGACAGCGAGGTCAGTCCCGCGTCTCTTTTGAATAAACAGAGAGGGAAAAAAATATATATATTAGTCAGCACCGCATATGAGGCTGACTGGCTGCTACTAATTGCAGCAGCTACTTTGATTTAAAGGTCCTTTTAGCTTAGCAATCAACCCATAAACCAGTGTTGCAGAGAGCATCCGTTCACGATTTCCAAGAGTACCTAAAGAATAAAATAAAAAGGCTGGAAATTACACGAAGAAGCACCGAGACTTGGTATGGCGGCACTGGCTGGCTGGTGTGTCTATCTGTCTGTCTTACCTATTCGGAACTAGCACCACGTATCCTTTGTGTATTATGATAAATATCATTTTTTAAATATTATGTTTGTTTCTTTCCCTACCTGCTGATCCGCTATGTAATATATCTTTTCTTGTGGCCTACTAATACGAATCACGCCTATGAGACGCGTCTGCCCCAACAGAGGAGAAAACAAAGAAAGAGAGAAGAAATAAACCGAAGCGAGACGAAGTCCGTCGAGAACAGACCGTCGTGTCATCTCTCGTTTCTATGACCACCAACATCACTGTAGTAGCTTAGCCGCCCGTCCGTCGCCATCGCCGGTCAGAAAGAAGTGAGAGAAAGAAAAAAAATACGGCTCAAAGCTATTTACTAATTGCTACTCTACAATGTAGAAACCGCCCTGCTGTGTGATATATCATAGGCCACAGTAGCATTCTTATATCCTCTTGCAATTTCAATATTAAGTTTATGTTGCTATCATCACTGCCGCTACGACCACCAATAATGTATATATATATGCGCACATCAGCATCATACGGGATCCGTTATCTAACATCCACTGGCCAATACCAACCCAATATGCAGCTGCTAATATCGGTTGTATGTTGACATATACGATGAATTATTTTACCCGTGGACATTGCTGCTCACCCGACTTATGACCAAGCGGCCAAGCCAAGCTGCGTTTAGTTATCATTGTGCTCGGCTGCACATAGGGGACAAGGCAAAAGTAGAGAGTACTGTTAGGTAAGCCATATACGTTCTCTAGCGTATGTAATATAATCTACATGTGAATTACATCGGATAGATGTTGTGTCTACTACACCGCCTATCCTGCGCCGCCGCAATGCAACAAATAACCACAAGCGAAGTTGGCAAGTCTTGAAGAGCAGAGCAGATCATAAGAAAGACGGGCAAGTTAGTCAGTCAGTTAGTCAGCCCCGTCCACCTCTCTGATTTGTTACATAGTTAGTCTTTGTTTTCTTGGTTCGTGCTCAAGCTCTTTGCTGAGACACTTTCTTCTCGTTGTTTCAATACTGCAAGATGGGCCGCAGTTTTCCATATTCTGATATACACACGCCCTGCCCCTTGTTCGCCTCTTTTTTTTTTTTTTTTACTTTTGTACTATCTTCTAGGAAGAGATTCTGAGCTTCCTCATTTCCCCTTCTAGTGCATCTAAGACCAGTTCCTGTATTGTGACCCTTCTTTCGACTAGAAAGAGTTTAGCTCCAGTCGTAAATTGAGGTGGCCAGACAGAGCTACTAACAGCTCTATCTGGCTGTTTACGAGCTATTCAAGCTATGCCCACTACTAGCTCTCCCAGCCTCTTCTCAGCATTTTCTGTAGAAGCCACAGGCTACGCCAGCATCCGCCTTTTTACCAATTTCTCTCTGTTCTCTTTTCCATCGCTAGTTAGTCAGTCAGTCAGTCTGGCTGAATAGGAAGATTACACAGCTATCAGTATCCTAGCCCCATATATAACGACGTTTTTTTTTTAAATTGTATCTGCAGGTCTCTAATCGGACATTGACATTGGGGCAAACGATGCTGGAAATAGGATAACATAAACTTACTAAGGCTTTCGTTGCTGTAGCAAATATTACAGTCAGTATCTTCATTGTTCTGGAAACTTAATAAGATAACTGGTAAAAAAATATATATATATATCTCAATCCATGATTTTAAACAAGTTTGTTCATCCTCTCGACTGACTGAACCTGGTACTAATGCGTTTCGATCATGCGAAACACCAGGAATAGTAGCTTGTATACGATGGTCTAAAGATCAACAAAGCCAATTGCTTGAACATTCCGTCCAAAGGCTGGCCGTCAATGGTCCAAGAAGAGAAGAGAAGAAGAGAACAGCAGAAGATCAACACGGAGTGTAATGAAAATACAACTTACTCTGTTACTCCAGGGGTTGACGAACGGCCGATCTGAACCTAGAAGCAACAACAGCTAACTAAAAAAAGAAAAGTACACTGGACCCTAACACATATCCGTGTTGGAACAAGCCCAAATCTAAAACAAATTATACTAGACTGGTCTTGGTAGTCAATTGGTACAGTGACTTTTAATAGATACCGACTCAGAACACGCCAAATAGCGCGTTCACGTAGCTTAAAAGCCAATTTAAAGCAGATCCGTTCATGTCTTGTTATAGTTCTGGTCTCCCAGGATTCTATTCTGACCTGAAGTCGAGAGTATCATTTTAAAGTGGCCCAATATCATATTCCTGTATAGGCTATACATGATGATTTAGGTGTTTAGCAGTAGAACTGGCCTAGCCGAGTATGTTACAAACAAGACTTGACTTAATAAACAACCCGCTATAGCTCTTGGAGTTCGCTGAGTCTGCTTCGTTCCTTCTTTTGAGTAAAGCTAATTATTATTGGTTGCCAACAGTGATCTGAGTTTTGTGGATAAGCTCCTGGTTAGTGGTTGTCGGCAATCAGAGATCAAAGATATCGACCACACAATTTCGGGGCTTTAAGTCCAGATCCAAAGAAATAGAAGAGCAGCGACGATTAAGAGTGCTAGGGCAAGAAATAGAAAATAAAGCATAGCTCTGTAACTAAGCTTTCTTGAGGCCTAGCCTGACAACGCCTTGAGGCCATCCGTTTCAAACAACCCTAACACAAACCCTGCTCGCAGGCTAAAGCTTGTGGTCGGATCTTTTCCACCCCCCCAGTCAACCAAAATGACAACACAGAGGGAAAAAAAATAAACCCCCCCCCCAGAAAACAGTGCTTGGAGGTATATCTTAGGCCATTGACGACAGAGTTGTACTGTAACCGTACCGCAACTGAGCCTCGAAGCTAGTACTATAGCCCGCTGGAACATAGCAGTAAACACGGGACAGCCTTTCTAATTTCGCCCTTGGATCGATCAACGACGTTGATTATTACCACAACCTCCACAACACCATCACCAAAAAAACCCACCACACAATACTATCACCACCAGCCCCGGCTATCTTGTTATTCTCGGCTTGTTTTTTTCCTTGCCTCGCTTTCCGGATCTCAGTTCGCAGAGAACGCCCTATAACCACCGTTTCAACCAAGATCGCAGCATTTAGCCTGCGACCACCAGTTGCCCAACCTGGATTTCGAAGCCCGCGTACCGGTTCCGGTCAGCTTCTTCCCTTCGTCGTACAGGGAAGAAGCCGAATCGCAGAACCAGAAGCAGCAGACCAACATCAAGCACTCGACGACTAAGACGACGATTGTCGACACGGTTGATGAGAACAACTTACAGCCGCTGCCGCCCAAACAGACGCTCTACCAGGCGACACTGATCTCGCAGGGCCAGAACCCGCCCGCTCGTCCTCCGGCCCAGGTTGAGGAGCATCACCATCACCACCATCACCAGCTCCCGGCGCCAGTTCCTGGCGCGCACCCCTTTGCACCAGAGGCACCTAAGGAGGAGATCCACATCCACGAGGAAACCACCTACCGTCGCCCTGGCCTGGCAAAGTCGGTGTTCTCGGCTGCTGCAAAGCCATTTTCTTCGCGCGAGAGCGCCTTCCACGGCCACGATACCACGTACGGCACCCGCGATTCGACCTTTGGTGCTAGCGAAAGCCTTCAGTAAGTACCTTCTTTTATAAATCACTCATTTCACAGCAGCGGCAGAAACAGCAGCACTAGAAAGTTAGCTATGTACATGTTGGATCGAACGTTGTCTGTCATTCCTAAGAAGAAAAAAAAAAGGGAACGAAATAGGGACTAGGAAGAGCTAGAATGATTGCAATCCCTCATCTGTTGTCACGATTGCAGCTTCGCATAGCGGAAAGCGGTGTCTATTTGCTGGCATCGCTTCTTCGCTTGAGAAAGCCTGCCACGCATGAAGACCTGATGCCTCACTTGCCGTCGACCTGCCTTCCCCCCCCCATTGCTGTATCTCTTCAAAGGAAGAACGAAGAATCATTGTAATTATACTGTACATCTTGTGTGTGCTACTGTACTACTGGTTCTATGATCACCACCGCATACACCGTCCTTACCTACGCATGTCACTTCCTCATTCTGCTCTATCCTATTTGTCATCATACACCAGACTCTCTGTCTGCGCCTGCTGAGCTTGCTAGTTGGGAGCCGGCTGCTGCCCGCATGGCACCAACGTCAACCCGCGTTTTCGATGCCGGATCTCCTTGGTTCTGCGCCTAGCCTGCCTCACAGTCTCAGCCAGATTCCCCATTCTACTGTTTGTTTTTGTTTATGGATGTGCTTTGTCTGGTTTAGCTACTGTTATGGGCTAAGTCATTCCTAGCTCTATTCTTTCTCTTGGGCCTTCCTTCCACTGTTTTGTCCCTTTGTCTCTTTTGCCCCAAAGCCTGGTGGTAGCTTTTTCTACTTGCTTGTCTTATTCTCTCTTTCGCTTGTGGTTGTGGTTTTTATTTTCGGCTGAAAAGCTGAGTTGAACCGACCCATATTCCAAAGCTGCCATTGTTCTATCTTGATTGCTTTACTGTTTGTCTTTCTTTTGCGCTTTGAGACTTTTCTTTCTACTGCCGACTATTGCTTGGCCTATCTTTCAGTCTGCTGCAATTCACCCTGGACACAGTGTCTTTCTTACCTATGTGTTCCATCTACTGTCATGGGAAGGGAGACAACCGGGCAAAGACCAGCAGCAGAAGGGAAGAAGAGGGCTTTTGCGTTTGTAGCAGCAGAAGCAGAATCCGAAGCGTAGAAAAAGTAAACAAACAGATACGGGGTGGCTGCAGCCAGAGACAGACGGACAGACAAAACAGCGGCAAGCACAGAGCGCGGAAACTAGAAGGCCTAGAAAAAAAGGGGGTATTACCTCTGTGCATACACTGGCTCTCACACTCTCTTCACCCTCTCTTTGTGGGCCTCTGCGCGCAGCAAGAGAAGCTAGATCAAGAAAGCACAACAGAACAGAACATAGCAAAACAGCACCGCAATCAATACGGACTGACAGGGATCGATTGATGGCGCGCCTCAGAGACAAACAGAGCGAGCAGTCAGTCATTCGTGATTTTCACTTGCAATATCTGTTCTGTTACAAGGGGTGTGTCTCGAGCAGCTCTCTGGCCGCACGAGCTACGCTAATTCTATACTGGCTCCAAGAGCTACAGCTAGCAGGGAACAGTGGCCGAGCGCGTACAAGGGGAGGGGCGTGTGCAATCTGCCCTTTCTTTCTCCACTCTTGTTCTCGGTTTCCTTCTCCCAGACAAAACATGGACCCAGCGAGTGAAAATAAACAAACCAGGGTTGGAGACTGAATGAGCAGCCACACGCTACATGGGGTGCACCGCGACTTTTATACTCCTTCCTCGCCTTGAAGTTTGAGCTTTCTCTTCTTCTTCCCTTCTTATTCTTACTTCCTGTCCTTCCATTCCAAGCTCTTCTTTCCCTTTCCATTCTCCATCAACCGCACACAACTAACTTTGTCGACCTTTAACCAGTCGCCCTCGCTCTGAATTCATTGAGACTCGTTGTGATACCAACAAGTCTCTTCCCCTTCCTACCTCGCCTCTCGATCTTGCCGAACGCAGGTATCGTGATTTCCGTCCCGCCGAGAAATCGCAGGTGACCACAGTCGACATCTCTCGTCCCTCATACGCCAAGTCGTCCTTCTCTTCTTCCCACAAGTCGCCTCCCGTCGTTTCGGAGGGCACTTTTATCGAGTCTTTCAAGACCACCGCTCCCCGCCCCTCGTACGCTCGTTCGCAGGTGTCTCCGGCTTACCCCGAGTCATCCGTTTCGTACAAGGAAACCAAAAAGCCTCTAGCTCTTCCCGCTCCCGAATCTTCTGACAAAATGGGTTACTACGACGAATCTGGTATGTTTACTCCGTATAATACGTCCGAGTTGTTGAACGCGACCAGACGTTTATATATATCTTTTGGAGTACATCACAACTAACCTACATATTAGGTCACTACCACTCCTTCCGTGCCGGCATGCACAAGGCTGCCGCTGGCATGATGGGCACTGAGGAGACTGTTGTCCGTGACACTATCATTGAGCGTCCCGGCGGTGGCTCTGCCTCTACTAGCACTGTCACTATCCCTTGCCACCACATTCGCCTGGGCGACTTCCTTATGCTGCAGGGCCGCCCCTGCCAGGTCATCAAGATCACAACCTCTCCTTCCACCGGCCAGTACCGCTACCTGGGTGTGGATCTATTCACCAAGCAGCTGCACGAGGAGTCCTCTTTCGTGTCCCACCCTGCTCCTTCCGTTGTCGTCCAGACCATGCTTGGTCCCGTCTTCAAGGTCTACCGCGTTCTGGATATCCAGGAGGGCGAGAGTAAGTCCCCATACCGCGACAAAAATGCAATATATACCTGCTACGATAGAGATTTAGTACTAACTGTTGGGCTTACAGTTACCGCCATGACCGAGACCGGTGACATCAAGCAGGGTCTTCCTGTCATTGACCAGTCTAACCTGTACGGCCGCCTGCGGAGAGCTTTCGCTGCTGGTGCCGGTTCCGTGCGCGTTATGGTCCTGAACGATGAGGGCAACGAGCTGGCCGTTGACATGAAGGTTGTCGGTGGTGCCCGCCTGTAAGCGGTTTCACGCTCTATTTGTGTGCTGCATCATCTTCCATTTTCTAGACCAGCCTGTTCAGATTGACTCAGGCTGTGGTACGGGATGGCGTCCTTTGCGTTGATTTATTGTCTTGTTTATTTTTATCGTTTGAATTATGTCTATCTCTGTTTCGGATGTGATCATGTCCTGTACCTTCCAGCTTTTCCTTAGGCACATAACATTTTACTGAGGGGATCAGACTTGGCATGATGGAAATATCATGGCGTGTCTTAATTACATTTTTTTTTACCATATTTTGGCGATAGCGATCACAGATAAATAGTGAAATAGTCAATATCTGTAAATTTCTACGAACACATAACACATTTTTTCTTTTCTTATCAATCGTCATGTCACATGTAGGATGTGATCTTATTTTCAACTGTCTCTGTGAATCGCAGGAGCTTCGGCTTTGTCTACTCCATCCTGCGCAGTTTGTTGATTGGCTGGAGCTTATCTGTGAACGTACATAGTAAAGGGAGCTTCTGAATTGTTTTCATTGTTTGATGAGCCAATAAGCTTGCGCCTTGGTGATGATTAATAGAGCTTTTATCTTATCAATTCCTGCAAGGCATTTATAATGTCTATTTTGTGTTGGCTTTAAGCATTAGCTCGGGGTTATGGCTGGCCTGCTGAGCTTATCGCGCTAAACTACTCTGTGCACTTTGATTGTTGGCATCTATCTATCCTCCCTTGCCGTTTCTGGCGTTGTTTCTTATTGATATCACACCTACTGTTTTGGAAGGTGTTAAGAAAAGAAGGAAGCAAGAGAGAGAGAGAGATGCCTTGGAACTTGTGTGCTGTAGTACTTTGTGTCTGTTTAGCTTAGTCCCTACCCCCCCCAAGGGTCGCGGTCTGGGCGCGTGACCGGCTTTTTGACTGTATCACTAGCTGATCAATCTGAAAGAGCCGGGAGAGATAAGCAGATAGTATAATAGTCAACTTATTTTGGTCAAACGTTGATGGTTCTCGCGTCAAAACCTGGAACTGCTTTGATTATATATGTAATATATTTTCCAGCTTAAACAGCGACTCTTTATTGAATAATTGTGCATCGTGTCTCTCAACAGCAAATCCACAATCTTACTTATTTGTCTGTTCTAGCGAAGTATTATCTTTATCGCATACGATATTGATCCCGACCCAGCTACGTCGTTATCTTCTTTTCATTCGATATAATGGGCAACCAGGAATCAAGTGTCGCGATGACGTCTAACATGGAAAAGAAAAGCCGTGCTACCCCTAAAGAGGACGACTATGTCTACGTCCAATTTGAATCCTCAGATATCGAGAAGCTTTCTCTGTCGCTGGTTGATATCAAGACCCGCGCTCCCGAGGGCCTTTCAGCCAAAGACCTTGTCCAGAGACAAGAGGGGATACTATCTGATCCCAAGAACCGGTTAGTGAGCTCCAAAAAAAAAAGAAAACACATAGCCCACTCAGTTTGACGTATATACTAAATCTTTGCGAAATGTGTGCGCTCGACAAAACAAACAGTCTTGCTCTCCAGGCTTTCAGTGGAAACCAACCTCGTCTGCTGCTTCGAAATGTGACTACCAAAAATGCCGATCCTCATGCCTTCAACGTCAAGATCCCCTTTGAGGGTGCGCCCATCACTAACCAGCATTCAAGTGGTCGTTGCTGGCTGTTTGCGTCGACCAACACCTTCCGCATCGCTATCATGCAGCGTCACAATTTGGCTGAGTTTGAGCTGTCGCAGGCATACCTCTTCTTCTGGGATAAGCTGGAGAAGTCCAATTGGTTTCTAGAGCAGATCATCGATACAGCAGCTGAGCCACTGGATGGCCGTCTGGTGCAGCATCTGCTCGGCGACATCATTTCAGATGGCGGCCAGTGGGACATGGTATACAATCTGGTAGAGAAGTATGGTCTGGTTCCTCAGACTCTCTACCCGGATAGCTTCAATGCAGCAAACTCGTCGACGCTGAACATCATTCTCAAGACCAAGCTACGCGAGTATGCGGTTCGGCTACGGAAACTGTGTGCGGCGCCCGAGTTCCAGAGCGACGGTCCTGCTGGCAGAGCCAACGTTGAGAAACTGCGATCTGCCAAGGAGGCCATGATGCGGGAAGTGCAAACCGTCATGACGCTGACTCTGGGTGCGCCACCGGATCCTAGTGAAAAATTCACTTGGCAGTTCGTGGACAAAAATGGCAAGGCACAGGAGGTTGTGACTACGCCTAAGGAGTTTGCCAGTAACATTGGCTCTTCGGCATTCAAGGTCACGTCCGAGAGCATCAGCAAGATGGTATCGCTAGTGAATGACCCGCGCCACGAGCCGCTCACGCTACTTACTGTACCACGTCTAGGCAACATCATCGGCGGCCGCAAGATCACATACATCAACGTCGACATGCAGACACTCAAGGACGCGTGCGTGGCAATGCTGCGCAGTGGACGGCCCATATTCTTTGGCAGCGACGTGGGCAAGTTTAGCGACTCGCAGTGGGGCGTAATGGATTTGGATCTGTTCGACTACGAGCTTGGGTTCAATGTCAGTCTGCTCGGGGCTAGCAAGGAGATGCGGCTTCGCACGGGCGAGTCACAGATGACGCATGCCATGGTGCTTACGGCGGTGCATGTGGATGCGGACGGCGCATATGTTCGCTGGAGAGTGCAGAATAGCTGGGGTCCGGATGCAGGTGAGAAGGGGTGGTTTGTCATGACTGATGCGTGGATGGATGAGTTTGTGTACCAGGCCGTCGTCGATCCGGAGTTTATCAGCAAGGATATCCGGGCAGTGCTGGGCCAGACGCCAGTTGAGCTGCCGTTGTGGGATCCCATGGGTTCTCTAGCTTAGACACTGATTGTTTTCTCCATATTGCCGTCACTGGTCTATCATTATTATTATTATTATTATTATTATTACTGTTTTCGGTTTGTAAGTCCTCGTTTGCTAGTATTATCCATATCCGATGAATAAGAACCATATGATATATATATTCTTCGAGTCTGAAGCTGTGATAATATTCAACCCGATGAAATGAGGCGTTATCCGTACTACCGCTACTATTACGATTCCAAGTTGGAAATTTGTCACATGTGGTTTTATTATTTATTAAGATTATTATCCCGCTTGTACGGTGACTCACTGACCGAGGTTTATATCCAGATGGGGCCCAATAATGGGAAACTTTAGGAGGAAAGCTGATATTCGACACGAACGCTTGTAACAAAAGGGGAAGGACAAAACTGGTGGGAGAATTCTAGGCTCTGATGCCGTCTAGCAAGAGTTTCTTACTCCCGGGGGCCCAGAAAAGCATAAGCTCGTATTTGTGAGAATGAGATTACACGGCTTTTGATATGTTGGCAGCTCTTTTACTGGGCCTAGGTCAGCCGCGATTAAAAGAGCCGGGCCAATAACGTGAATACATGTGGCAACTGTTGTGTTTTTTTTTTTTCATAGATCACCATATTTGACGCACCAGAATATTAACAACAAGTAGAGATTTTCAGCTAAGAAACTATGAATTACATTAGCTTTTTTTTCTTCTCTTTCGTCCTTAATGCCGTTGTGTTTCCACTGTGCACCACGAGGAAAAGGAATTCCATCGCATAAGGCAGATTTCCTTTTGTCACCCGATTTATAATCTGCTATCTGCTATAGTCTGAAGGAGAGGGAGAGGCAGAAAAAAGAAAAGAAATGAAACGAAAAGATTGGGTAGGAAGAATGTATGATGTTGGTCAAACCAACAACTTACGTAGCTCGATTGCATCACGAGACGAAAATGAAAGAAGGATGAGATATAAGATATGGATATAGAAAAGAGATATAGGGCCAGGAAGAAAGAAAGAGCGTGTGTATCGTCAGTTCCCTAGAACACGAAGGGGGGGGGGAGGGGAGGACGTCACGTTGCACAAAAGGGAGACACGAACAGCCTCAAAAGCCAAGAAAGTAATTTGTGTTTCTTTTTTATCCTTTCCTATATTGAACATTTTGAGGAGGAGACCAATGAATCAATCGGCAGTCTTATCCATTTGGGATACATAGTAGCTAATAGGGCACACTTTTTGCTCTCTATATTTTCACTCATGAGTCAAGTTGGTAGCGAGGGCGGGAGATGCACCTAATAAAGGAAAGATAAGTCGACGTCTAGACCGCGGCTGCAACGGCAACTGCGGCTAATTCTAGATGGGTAAATCACTCTAGATCCCGCGTGGTCTTTTGCCTTTTCCCGTGTTTCCTTAATAACCTCCTCCCTATGGTGATGTATAGCGGGGAGAGTCGGAACGAGAGAACGAGGTGTTCTTTTTTGCTTGGGCGTTGTTATTCTTCTTTGTTGTTTGATAGTACACAATATGCACTTGAATATCTGCCCTTGTGGATGTGGTAGTTATATATACGAAATTCTAGTTACTACCAATAGATAGAAAATATAGAGATAAGAAGGAGTTAGGGCTATAGGTCATGCACTCAGCGATACCAGGACATATAGCTAACATGTAGTAGCAGTGGTAGGATCACATCGGCTGGCTAGGGTTGGCAACTTGGGTACTATGTAGTATATACAAATGAGAGAGGAAGAGAAGAAGAAGGAAGGAGGAGGAGTATTCGGACGTAGGCAAGGACGGGAAGAAGAGATCGAAAGAGACTTTGGAGGGTGGTAGACGTGGATGATTGGCGAAGAGCAGGATAAGGGAAAGAGGGGAAGAGAGATATGAGAAAGAAAGGAAAGGGGACACAGAGGTGCTTTCTTGGTTCGAAGCAGTATGCTGAGACTGTGGCAAAGATCGTATGAAGAAGGAGAAGCGGGGAGAGGGGGGGGGGTAAGTCATGGCCTTTAGGAGGTAAAAGAAAAAATGAAGACTAAAGAAAAGCTGCCCAATCTTTGTTTAACAAGAGCGCTGGCCTGGTAAGGCCGGCGGTTCTAGCTCAAGCAGTAACTAACTAATAGTAGTACTGATAGACACAAGGACAAGGATAGGCCAGGCCAGCGAAGGTGACTACTTGTAGGTTGACTTGTGTTGTTCGTCTATGTTTGAGGCCTTCCTAGTATAAAAAAAAGTTGGGCCTCACAGCACAGACTTTAAGATTTTTTTTATCTGGTTTGTTTGGTTTGGCTGGCCCGAAACATGTTTGCTTTCTATCTGAACTCTGGAAGTAAAGAAGAGGAAAAAAAAATTCCTCAATTTTGGGTGGCGGTTAAACATTGGTATGTAAGATGATCAGCAGGAGATTATGTCATGTACAGTGAGTGATGTTCCCATTCGTCTCTTTTTTTCTGGCTTCTTCTACATGCCGTGAAAAGGGAGATGCAGTGCTTTGACGTGAAAGAAAAAAGGAAAAAAAAAATAGAAACCTAACCGAGTTTTTCTCTTCTTCGTCCTCTTAGTGGTTGGGTAGCAATGGTGAAATTATGAAGTACAAATTGTCAAAGATAATAATGAATTGTCAAAGGAACACAAGGAAACTAACTGTCTTGGAGTAATCTTTCTTTTTCCTTCCTTTTTTTAGTGCAATAAAGTATGTATTTCCTCTGCCTCTGCCTCTGCCTAGCTTGGCTGAACAGTACATAGTGGAAAAGGTCGGTGAGCCTATACTGAGGAGCCTAGATCAGATTAGCCAACTCTAACAGCACCTACAATGACACAATGATTATATAATCCATATATTGCTAAAGAGGGATAAACGCCTCGACCATGTCTCACACCAACACAATAAACAGAGAAACAGATCAAGAGCCCTAAGAAAAACAAGAAGGCGTCGTTGGCATTCAGCAGTGTCTGTCTTTGAAGAGACAAACGTGGAGTCGTTAAGAACAATATATCAGAACGAGCACCTAATCAATGAGCGCTTCATCTTTACCCTCCTACTATGTATACTACTTCTCGGCTGGCTTACAAACAGCTGCAGATAAGGCATTCTATTTCTGCTGCACTATCGGAGGTACCGAGACTCTAGACTAGTCATGTGGGCTCTGCTTAAGCTGCAGCGAAAGCTTTTATAATGAGGTAGCTGGTACATGTGAGGATAGGCGGGCTGTCATATATGAGCTGACGAGCACTAGACAGAGTTTGGATATGGTTACAAGTGAGTGAGTGTGAGTGTGATTGTCTATAATACTGCCACTTCGCGGTAGATAAAGAGCCAAACATCAGCCTTCCATCTTCCATCTTAGTAATGCTGTGATTTACAACAAAGTGTGTATCAAGACCCCTAGGGCCGCCTGGAGCCCCCCGATCTAGTCCATTGGGATTTGCTTGTTTTGCTAATAGAAGGATTGATTCTCAGAACAGATGCGAACAATTAAAAGAGGCCAGTAACAACCAACAAGACGATCAAGAAAGAGAACAAAGATATCCCTGCCTGTTACTTGCTCCAACCAACAAGGCCCCTCCAAGGCCGAGAGCGAGTGCCCCTCTTTCGCTCAATACTATCCTGCCTCTTTGACTCTCTAAACTTTCTTGTCCTTCTGATACGACGCAGACTGAAAAGCTCGCTTGTGATTGTTGTCTGCAGTCCGGCTAGGCCAGGTTATACAAGGACAGACAGAGCACCACCGTCTTTTAACCAGCCGGCTGGCCAGTGCATATGAACGAACCTCCCACCCACCGCAAAACAGTGCAGTGCGTATGGGGCCTGTAAATGCTTGACATTCATCATAGTTACCAGCTTTATCCTCCTCTAGCAAGAAGCCCAGAAACGGAAGAAAATAAAAGAAGAAGAAAAAAATGGGGAAAGAGGACGGGCCTCCTTCATTTTACTATTGATCAGGTCCAGCAGGCAAACAGGCAGACAGGCAGACAAACAGACAGGCCAGAGTAACCCGAAAAACAACAATCTCTACTCACAGATAAAAATCAAGGTTGTCTCCGGCGACGTCACCTGCTTCCTTTCAACTGTCAACAGCCACTGCATTTATTCCGGTTTTCGTCTTGTGCCTTCTTTTTGTTTTTTTTTTTTCCTTCGGATATTCTTCTAGACTATGATTTGAGCAATCCGACATCAGCCCGCATTTGTCACGCCTTCTTGTTACCAGTAGGATACATTCAATACCCACCGCTCTTGTTTTCGCGCGCCTGTTACGGCCGTTCTCTTTACAATTCCTCCCTCTCTCTCTTTTCTCCCTGTCCGTCTTTCTTGTTTTCTGCGTCTGCCTTACTTACTGTGACAGTTACACCGAATCTTGATCTGGCATTAAAATTTAAAAAAAAAAATTGTTTTAAAGAGCAGCCGTCTGCCTTCCCTTGTTGCGCAGATCTCGCCGTGCCCCCCAAAGCGGATCGAATCTTGAGTCAGTTGAGCTTTATTCAAACTTTCTGTCTTGTTCTAGACACAGACACGAACACAGGGATAGATACATATCAACATACACACACACACACACACACACACACACACACACCCCAAACACACCACCCTCGACCCATTATCCATGGACGATCGCGGCTCTTACTATACGTCGCCGCACGTCCGCTCGGCTGCCGGGCCCTCGTTTGCCAACCCGGCCCGTAGCTCGATGCCGACCGTGGCCGTCTCGACCGTGCCGTACACCACAGGACCGATTACATCTAACTCGGCTGGGCCCAGTATGGGTGCCTATGCCGCACCACCCCGTGATCCGTTCTATTCGTCGGCAACTCCACGCTCTCACCCGCAGTCTGCACACACGTCACACACTCAGTTGGCTAGCGGCAGCGGTAGTGGCAACGGCAACGGCAACGGCAACGGCAACGGTGGCTCTAATGTCTCGTCGTCAGCGGCTCTGAACGTCGATCCGGCCCTCAGCAGCTCGTCTCGCACTGGCCCGCCCCCTGCTAACGGCTATGGAAGCCGCTATGTCGGCCCACAGAAGCCCGTCGTCGTGACAGCGTCTAATTCAAAGGGCGCCACCACGTCACCACCGCCTGAGCGCATATATCGCAGTGCCGCGTCAACTGGCTTGCACGGACGCACACGCTCCCGCTCACCGAGCCCAGGCATCAAACATGCATACCGCGCTAGCGAGGGTGGCCTTTTGTACGGCCAAAACGGCGCCCGCCATAAGATGGCCCCGCCGCCCCGTGGCGCCCATAGCAGCTATGCATCTCCAACCCGTGAATACAACCAGCCGCTCCGCCGGGGTACTGATGAGTCGGCATCGCCTCGTGCCGACTACTCACCTAGCACCGGAAGTGGAGGTGGCCGCTACGCTGCTAGTGGCGGCAACGGCAGCGCAGCCGATCGCTATGAGCGCGGCAGTGTACGCTATATGGCCGCCGACATAGCTGATGTCTCAGAGTACCAGTACGGGCCTAGCGGCACCGACGACGGCTACGAGCCCCGCCCTCCCGCACGCAACGAACGCGATAATAGCTACCAGCGCCCCGGCGTTGTTTATGACCAGAACCAGGGCCGTGTAGCCGTCAATACCGGCAACGGCTTCCGTGGCGCATCCGACGGCAACTACGATGCCTCGCCCCAAGCATCTGCCCTGTTAGAATTCGCTGGCCCAACATCTCCACGCCTCAACCCCGCTGAAACCTTCTCACAGCTTTACTATCCAGAGTACACCGATGAACTCGGCCACAGCGTCAATGGAGGCGCTGTTGAGGGCGAGCTCTCGCATGCTGAGCTCAAACGCCAGGTCGAGGATAGCGAAAGACAACGCCTGACTAACCGATTTGTGCCCCCCACCGATCGTGATCACATACAGCCTTCGGGTGGCGCCGGTGACTTCCGCGACGATGTCACGGCTAAGCGTGGCTTTGGCGTGCGTGGACCGCTGCGGGACGCTCTATCAGACTTTGACGACGAGCACCGGGAATTACTGTCTCTCCCCGCCCCGCTGCTAGACCCCAAGATGAAGCAGCAGCAACAACAGCCTCATATACCGCAAGCTTCTTCTCGCGCGACTCGCAGTCGCCAGCCGCTACCGCTACTGCTACCTGCTGACGAAATCAGTCGTCTACGGTACAATAACACCAACGGAAAGCCATTGACACCTGAGGGCTCTGATGACGGTGTGCCACCTGGTCCCGCTGAAGGCTATGACTGTCACTACGACAATTACGATTACAGTCATGACCGCGAATACGGCCAGTATGCCCGTAATGAGTATGATTTTAACTATGAGTGTAATGACAACACCTTAGGCTCAGAGGACTTTGCCGTGGAGGAGTCCGCACCACCAGACCGCTCGGCTATCCGTGACGGCCGGGAATCTACGGCCAATACGAACGCTGCTTCTATTGCCGCTGCTGTTGCTGCTGCTGCTGTTGCTGCTAATACTACTACTACTTCTGCTACTGCTGCTGCTGCTACTACTACTACTACTACTACTACTACTCCTACTACTACTACTGCTGCTGCTGCTGCATATTAGTTCCTATGAACGTAATTCCCTTTCACTTTAGTTCCCACCGACCTGCTGCCAAATCTTCTCTTCCGCCGCTGCCAGCGCCTCGCCCGCCGATGCCACAAATTTGCGTGTCCATGCCAACCCTGTCGCGCCCACACCGTCGTCCACCCCCGGACTCAGGTGGAGGTGGTTCTGGTAGCCAATCGCACGCTCTTCACGCAACGCGGCTTCCTGGGCAGCACGCTGCGATGCGTTCCAGTGGAAGGCGTGCATATTTTGTTGGTAGCCCGGCGGGTGGGAAAGATCGGCGGCCGGGTTGTCGTTGATTATAATCGGCCCCAGAGACGGTGATATAACGTTGTTGAGAGTTGCTCGTGGTTGGCTAATGCCCGTAAGGTTTCTAGTGTAGCCGTAGTCATTGTTGGGGCTATGGATAGAGGGTTGGCTAGATGTGGCGTAGTGGCTGGTGCTACCGTGATGTGTTGCCGGAGTCGAAGTAATTGCTGCTGGGGCCGTAGTAGCTGCGTTGCCGGCATAGACATATTTAGATACCATTGGCGCCGCAGTCGGCGAGGCTGCGGGCGGCGAAGCTATATATCGTGATACTAAAGGATTGGCCGGAGCTACTTTCGGAGGAGTTATTTGCGTGTTACCAGAGTAGACGTATTTAGACGTTGCTGTTGCAGCTGTCTTGGGCTTAGATGCTATCCTGGAAGCTGAAGCTGGCTTTGGTGTGTATGTTGCTTTCTTGGTAGAAGGCGACTTTGAAGTTGCATTTTTAGTGCTCGTGTTTGTATCAGAGACCGGCGATGCTGGTGACTCGAGAGTGGATTTTGGCTCAATGGTGGTCTCGGCCTGACTAGGCATAGTAACAAAAGCCAGAGAAGGTGGCTTTTGTGAAGAAGAAGAAGAAGTTGAGTCAGGATGAAGAGCAACTGGCCTAAGATTGGATACCACTTGTTTCAAGGCTGGAATCGGAGTTATAGATTGAGTTTCTAGTTTGGGAGTAGTTTCTAGCTTTACTGTAGGTACGACAGGAGTCGATGCGGGCTCCATGATTCCTCCGCCCCGTGTTGGGGTTTCTTGTTGGCTTGGAGCTTGTTCGACTGGCGATACAGGCTGAGATTCAACCTTGTTGACCTTGTACAGATAATCAAATGCCGTGATAGTCCAGGGCTGTGGGTCGGCCACTGACTGTTTTTTTGCCACAGCCTCCTTTTGCTGCGCTAGTACTTGGTTTGTTCGGTGTTGTAGGGCTTCCGAAGTTACTACTTGCTGCTCGTCTTCAGGCTCTACTGCCCAGGAAAGATCGTGGTTCTTTTCTGAGGCTTCTTTTGGGTGCAGAGACCAATCGTCATCAGCACTGTTGCTGCCAGAGAAAGCGGTCATCTCAGATGAGGTGAGTGAAGCCAATTTAAGAGCGGCGTCTAGAGCCGGACCCGGCGCATTAGAACTGACACAGGCCGATTCACCAAACTGAACATTTACGCCCTGCAACGACTGGGTCACGTCTTTGCTGTCCGCAGCCTGGACTTTCTCAATGCTACTGGTTTCGCCAGTCTTCTGTTCCTGAAAACTAAGGCGCGGGACGGCATCCCTTGGCTGAATAGTCACGGGAACTGCCGAAACCTTTCTAGGGTTAGTGAACGGACTGACGACTAGTTTTTCAGCAGATGCTACGGATCTCGACGGAGTCACAAATGAGCGTGCTTTGTTGCTAGTGCTGCTGCGCTTTGATTCGTGAGATCCCGTGCTAGAAACAGTAGATCGGATCGGCTTCTTCTTTCTAGGTGTGACCTCCGTAGAAGAAGACGAGACGCTATCCGGGCGGATGGGACTCGAAGAGTATGTTTGAATAGGCATTACAGACGTTTAATATAAGTTAATAATAATAGACTAAAATGAGGAGTTGACGAGGAAAAAAGATGCAGTTGGAGAGAAAAACTAGAAGATAAAGGTGCCGGCCGTCCTCTTTATGCCAATGAATGCAGTCTAGGGATGAAGGACAATTACCAAAGCCGGAAAGTCTACATTGCAGTTTGCTAAATGAACTGATAACGCAGATACTTCAGCAGAGATGGCACTAGAGAACAAGCATCTCAAGCTCAAGCTAGCTGACTAGGTGGCGCATCGTCTTGCCCTGCTGAAGCTATCTCAAAGCGCTGCTATACTAGTGCGATTAGGACTTTATCGATGTAAGTGGCCATCACCAAATCGGGACTAGGGTTGTGGTTATGGCGTGAGCTTAGTCACGTGATGATAGAGTATGTTATAGTACCGTGATAAGAAGCGACTTGCTATGCTTTTTCGTTCATAATTAAGCCTAGTTTAGCTTTGAGCTTCGATGTTAACGCGGTGCATTTTACGATCACGATAACTTATTAACGTGTTGATTGATTTCTCTTTTTCTTTTTAGCCGACAAAGACCTGAATTACTCATTAATGAATTGGTTCCTTTAAAATCTCTCACGAACTGAATAGCTCACCTGAAAATAGATAAATATCACCGTCATTCACCAGATCGACTGCCGTCATAATGGTTGGCAAAGTCAGCGAAAGAGTTCTTTTGCGTGAAGGTCAGTACTAAATTTCAACATGATGTGCTTCAATCGACATCGACGCCGATCTAGACTAACATCTCGAACTTTGAATTCCCCAGGACTCGAACGAACCGACAATGGAATGAAACAGACCACCTGGGCCGAAGTTGCTCCCATCAACCAGAAGAACTACTATACGTATGTAGCTATTGCATAGCCGCCCTGTTCCAACCGGCGCCTCGAATTGCCAAACATGCACCAGTCACTGGCTGCCTTGTTGCTGTCCATTGGCATTGCTGTCATCGTGACAGTAGCCACGGCCTTGTAGATAAGGCTGGCTAACAAACGACTCTTTTTTTTATACAGTGAATACATGAAGCGCGATGATCAAGTGCTTGCCCTTCGTCTACAGAACGACGTGGCGCGCGACCGCATGAACCAGAGCACCAAAGATCGTGAACGGGCTCTGGCCCAAAAGGCCGCTAATGGTGAAGTGCCGCTTCCCGATCTAGCTGCTGCTACCGCCGCCGACCCGGCTAACGGCGCTGATGACGAGGCGGCCGAGAATGACGATGAACCCGAAGACGACCTCGACAACCCGGCGCGCATCATCGTCGTGCACCCCGGCAGTCAGAATCTGCGGATCGGATTTGCTAGTGATGCCCTGCCCAAGACCCTGCCCATGGTGCTAGCCAACAAGGCGCCGCAGACCGAGTCGGAGATGTACGAAGCACTGCCGCGGCGCAACCTAGAAGGCACGACCAGCGAGGCAGTGTTTGGCGAGGAATGGTGCAAGAAAATCAAAAAGCAGTCCGAAGACCTCAAGATCGAAATGCGCGCCAACAAATACAAGGTGCTGCCTAACAGCAAGGACCTAGTCATCAATTACAACAGGCGATCCGAAGCCGAGCGCATTCCCGTGCACAATGATGCCCTGCAAGTCGAATGGGTCGATCCTACGTCAGCCAACACCTTTGTGGGTAACGAAGCCCTCCGGATTGCCGACGACTCAAATCCCAAGTTCAAGCTCTGGTGGCCCATGCAGCAGGGCTGGCTCAACGAAGATGACTATGGAACCTCGGAGCACATGTACGATGACTTTGAGACTATAATCGAGCATGCAATCCGTACTGAACTTGGCCTATCAAGCAGTTCGCAGTGGAAGAACTACAGCTGTGTCTTCATTGTGCCTGATCTATACGACAAAAAGTACATTGAGCAGGTGTTGAACTCGTGCCTCAACTGGTTCGAGTTCAAGCGCGTTTGCTTCATCCAGGAGGGCATGGCAGCGACCTTTGGCGCCGGCTATACCCAGGCCTGCGTTGTCGATGTCGGCGCCCAGAAGACGTCGATCACGTGCGTTGAAGACGGTCTATGCCTTGAAGATTCGCGCATTAACCTCAAGTACGGCGGCTGGGACGTCACCGATACCTTTTTGCGCATGCTGCTACTTGACAACTTTCCCTACGAAGAGATCAACCTGCGCCGGCGCTACGACTGGCTGCTTGCCGAGGAGCTTAAGCTTAAGCACAGCTCACTGGCCCAGAACCTAGTATCCGTGCAGCTCATCTCGTTCCATGTGCGCGCACCCAATCAGCCGACGCGCAAGTACCAGGCCAAAATATACGACGAGGCCTATCTAGCCTGCATGGGTTTCTACGACCCGTCCATCTTCGATAACAGCATCAAGCTGCGTAGCCGCCGCAAACTTGTCGACATGTCGTACAACTGCTACGAGTTTGATTTGCCCGACGACCCGACTTCCGCCGCCCAATTAGCCATTCTTGCACTAACCAAACCATCGCTTAAGGTCAGCCAGGCGGCACTGAACCCACAGCTTGCCAACGGCCACTTGCAGGCCTCCAATGGCGTTTCAACCCCCATCAAGGACCGCCACCAGCCGTTCAACTTCCTAGCCAAGGTTAACGAGGGCCTCAGCTCCACGCCTGGCACCTCGACGGCGCCCTCGCCCGGACCCGACGGGGCATCAACGCCCGTGCCACCGCCCGCCTTTGTTTTTGGCCGCGACACAGCCACTGGCAGCCCAGCGCCTGGAAGCGTGCGCAACGGCACGCCCGGCCCGGCCTCTTTTGGTGCTCCTGGCGGCCAAGCCCAAGCATCTGACGTGGGCACTAGCAACGGTGTGCCGCTGCGGTCTGCGACGGACCTAGCAGTAGAGCGGGACTCTGTGCTGCCTCTGGCGCCCCTCGATGTCGCAGTAATACAGAGCATCACGCACGCAGCGCGCGGCGATGACAAGAAGTTCCGCGACTTGCTGGGCAGCGTCATGGTGGTTGGCGGCGGCGCCAAGATCCCGCTGTTTGGCGCTGTCTTGGAAGACAAGCTGCGTGCGCACCGGCCAGATCTGAGTGAGAAGATTGTAGTTAGTCGCAGCGCAAGGGATATGGATGAACAGGTGGTCACGTGGAAAGGTGCTAGTGTGTTTGCTAAGCTGTCGACGAATGATAGTTGGATTTCGCCGTATGAATATGAGCGTCTGGGATCGCGGATCCTGCACCACAAGGTGATGTGGTCATGGTAAACCAATGGTCGTTATTGTTTTCTTTTTATAATCTTACGTTTTCAGGGAGGGGGGGGGGGAGTTCGTTTGTTGGTCATTTAGAGTTTTTATCTGCTTCTGCGGGCCTTCCTTTGTGCCCAGCTTTTGATTTCATGCTTGTTTTATATATGGGATCTTGTATACGGACATTGGAAGAATTCGCGATGGGAGTCTTATCATTTTTCTTGGGGTTTTGGTACATCAATTCTTATTTAGATTATCATGTAATAGTAATCTAAGTGTTTTAGTTCTCACCATTTTATTTCATATCTCAATCACTAGTATATCCTTTTCGGGGGATCAGTAGCGATCAACTACTGGTTGACAAGGCTCGATCGCACTTGCCAGATCCTTCGCAGGAACCATGGAGATTTTGTGTCTCTCCGGGACTTGTGGTTGGGGCGGTAATCGGCAAAGCAGGAGAAGGGATGAAACTCAAGCTCAGTGCCACCGATTACCATCCCGCCATACGTTTCAGAGAGGTCCGACTTCTTCTGGGCGTAGGGCGGTAGGTGCGGTCTTGTGTCTCCGCGGACTTGTGTGGCTCCCAGTGCTCTATGAGTAGACTCCCATAAAACAGCTTGGGGGGTGGTGGTCACTAGTTCAAGGAACTTTTAATCGTTCGCTCTTTCTGGTGACGGTTCCCTCTGACCAAGGGAGCTGATAGTATGTCCGAATACTATCAACCTGTAGGTTACCAGCCTACAGACCAAAAAAAAAAGTATCTTCATAATTCTAGAAACTTAATAAGATTGATGATTAAAAAAAAAATTCCTTTTCGGGGGTTGTTGACATTCTCTTATGAGGGCTGTGTGAATGACTAAGCCGATTAAAGATAGGTAGGGATCTAAGCTAGAACTTGAGCTTTATTAATTTATCTGATCAGATTTCGATTTCTCGTACCTTTGCTTGTTTCTTTCTGATCAACATTTTGTAGTTTTTTTTTCTCTACTATTTTATCATTTCTTTTTTCTTTTTTCTCTTATCATTGATTTCTTTGATCTAGGAAATCTTCATCGTCATTGATATTGAAAAATTTAATCGATTTTGTTTCGCTGCCCTGAACCACAATTGCTGCTTCAGTCCATCGAGTTTTCCGGTTGCTCTACTTGATGTGCCGTTCATTTTTGGTGCCGAAGCTGCGCTTCTCGCCGCACATAATCTAGCTGCGTGTTTGTTCTTCTAACTACAAAAGAACGAAACAAAAAAGCTCTAGAAAACCGCGTTATGGCTATTTTGGCTATCGCCCGTCTCGGCAACTTGCTACCCTTCAGTACGGGAACGACGCCATTACAAGCAACGACCTATCTTCTCGGCATCTCGCTATTCTCCATTTCATTCCTCGTCTTCCTTAATAGCAGCATTTCGTTTGTCATTACCGATCTGATTGGTCAGAAGACTGGCGTCGGCGATGTAGTCGGCACGCTGGGCTTCGCCGATGAGATCGTCGCCCTCGTTATGTGTCCGGTCTGGGGCCTCGTTTCCGATCGCCTGGGCGTGCGCTGGGTCGCCGTGCTTGGCTATGCTATTGTTGGCGTGGCGCTAGCTGTCTTTGTTCAGGCGAAGAATGTCTATCCGCAATTGCTTTTGGCACGTGTCTTCTTTGCCATGGGCGCTACCGCATCGTGAGTTTCTTCTGTTGTGTTGCCTGTTAGTGATGTCATAATTTGTGTGGTCATCCTTGCTAACATGCTATCATATTATCTTCTAGAGCAACCATGGTCACAGCAATCCTCCCCTGCCTGACCGACGACTCGGCTCCTTCTCCAATTCCAGCCAACGATACCGTCTCTATCTCTGCCTCTGCTAGTCAGTCAGCATCATCAAGCAGCAGCGTCTCTGCACTTGAAAAGCCATCTGTGCTTGCCGGCTTCGTCGGCCTGTTTACTGGCTGTGGCGCACTACTTGCCTTGACTCTGTTCCTGCCGCTACCTACGCGCTTTGCCGAACAAGACGGCCTCTCACAAGGCGATGCCGTTGCCCGCAGTTTCTACGTCGTAGGTTTCGTGGCCCTGTGCGTGGCTATCTTCGTGCTGTTTGGCCTGTGCGGACTTAAGGGTGAGGAGGGCAAGGGATGGAACATGTTGCTTGGTCGCTCCAGCACTTCCATTACTGCGATTAGTGCTACTGCTTCCACTTCTAGTAGTTCTGCCATTTTTCCACTGCGCCCCTTGTCGTATCTACACCTTATCCGCTCATCTGTGCGCCTAGGCTTTACTGATGCCAATATCGGCGTTGGCTATATTGGCGGCTTTGTTGCGCGGGCATCGACTGTAGCCATCTCACTCTTTATACCACTCTTCGTCAATACCTTCTTCATTGCTAACGGATTCTGCCACGGCTCGCCACATGATCCATCGCCCGACCTCAAAAGAGAGTGTCGCACCGCCTATATCCTCACGTCTATCTTAACTGGCGTCGCCCAGATGATGGGTCTGCTGTGCGCGCCTGTATTTGGCTATCTAGCCCGCCGGCCGGGACGCTGGAACTTGCCCCTTGTAGTCTCAACAACGTGCGGCATTGTTGGCTACACGACCTTCCCACTGCTCAAAAGTCCAGAGATGAAAGATGTCGACGGAAGGGGAGGCAGTCTTTGGGTGTTCTTGGCGGTTTCGTTGATGGGGGTAAGTCAAATCGGGGCTATCGTGTGTAGTCTCGGGTCGCTTGGTCGTGGCGTCATTGATACGTCGTCCCCTGAAGTTGGGAACCTCGCTAATGAAGATGGCGAACCCCGTGAAACTGATGCTCTGCTACCAGCTGTAGCGGCAACAATGACTAGCCAGGCTTCATTATCTCGAATTCAACTCAAAGGCTCTATTGCCGGCATGTATTCATGGTGTGGTGGCGCAGCCATATTGTTGCTGACAAAGACGGGCGGTTATCTCTTTGATGCCGCATCCAACGGCGCGCCATTTTATATGATGGCTTTATTTAACGCCATCTTGTTAGCAGTTGTTTTAGCGCTGGATATTTCTCGGTTAGCAAAGACAGTCCGAGATGATATCATCGTCAGTAGCCGTTGAACTTGACAAGAAAATGAAGATAATTACTCGATTTTTTGCCATGCTGTTGTACATATAGTTCGTATGTATATATATATATATATATAAACTAATATTCATGCTGTACTGTTCACTTATGCCCTTCACCTTTAAGCATGCAATATGAGTTATACTCTCATCCACAAACATACAAGAAAACAAAGACTCCAAATGATTGTTCAAATTTTTTTTTATTCTCTCTCCTCGATTCTTCTTTAAGTGTGGTGATTTGTGAGGTTTAGGGGGCCAAGAAAAGATGGAAATGAGATGAAAACAGAAACAAACCAAAAAAAATAACAAGAAGAACAGAAACAATAAGAGACCAATAAATTCTCTTACTGTTTATTTATGATTTTGTCCATATTATCTTTTTTGTTGTTGTGTTTGGATTTTGAATCTTTCTTTCCCCATCCTCCTCCCTTCTCATTTGGAACTTCGATATATCCTTCTTCTCTTTGCTGGGCATCTGGACGAAAAAAAAATTAAACGGACAAAGACAAAAAACCCTCTCCTCTCTTCATCAGAAGATTTTCTGTTAGTTAAAAAAAGAAAACGAAAAAAAAAAAAGAAAAAGATAACAAAAACAGTTCATCTTTTTTTTTGGGTCAAGAAGGAGGTCTTTGCTCAGCAAGGAAGCCTATTGGATCAGGACGCAATGCCAATTTTAAATTTTCAAAAGCCATCAGGAGCTTCTCTTTTTTGTAAGGAAAACCCTGGAAGGAAAGGCAAAAGAAGAAAAGACAAGACTTAGCTTAAGCAGCACCCAGGGAAGGGAAAGCGCTCTTATCAGAGGGGTTGATGGTAGTAGAACCACCCTGCTTGCGGGCAGGAGCAGCACCACCACGGGGAGCGCCACGGGGAGCAGCGCCACCACGGGGAGCGCCACCACGGGATCCACCGCGAGGGCCACCACGGCCAGCACCACGGGGTCCACCACGGCCCTCGCCGCGGGGTCCACGCTGCTCGCGATCGACATCAACATAGACGGGCTCGATATCGATGGTCTGCTTAGCCTTGCGCTCACGCTGGCGCAGAGCCTTGCCACCGGAAGCGGCGAAGTAGTCGGTCTCCTCCTTGGTCAGGGGCTTAGCGGTTTCCCACTTCTTGTTGCCCTTAGAGCCCTCGTTGGCCTGGCGCAGGTTCAGGTTGTCGCCCAGGGCCAGCTTCTTCTCGGCTTTCTCGGACAGGAAGTCGTCGAAAGATTTGACCTTCTCTTCGGGCTCAGCAATCTCGAAGACTTCCTCCTCCTTCTGGTCAGCAGCGGCGATCTCGTCAGCGGCGATCTCGTCCTTCAGCTCAGCGTTGCCCTCGTTGGCGCCCCAGGCCTTGTTAGCCTGCTTCTCGCCGGGACCACTGAAACAGGTAACTATTAGTACATAGGCATAGGACAAGAAGGTCTATAAGGTATAAATAGACTCACCCGACAGTCTTGGAATGACGGTCATCCTTAGCGTGAGGGAAACGGGATCCACGGCCTGATAGAAGTTAGTACATTTATGAACATATGAGTAAAACTGATTACAGGTCAGATAAAGACTTACCACGAGCACCACCACGGCCACGTCGGGGAGCACCGTCCTCGGTAGGTTTGCCGCGGTTGTTATCACGGCCAGCGTTCTTGTCGTGGAAGGCTAGAGACAAAATCGGGTTAGCACGCATGTTGCGTTACCTGATTGCGGGAAGCTGTAACGAAACAATCCAAGATTGTCACATGTGAAGAAATGAGAATTGCTGTTGTGTGCCAATATGTCTGCCCACATTTGTCCCCTCTTCTGTTATAACGTATAAAAAAAGAAGTTGCTAGACAGTAGTCATAGGCCGATTTTAGGAAATCAGACATCTGCACTCGAGCGCAAACTCAGTATACAAGAAACAAGCATCTTGCGTAGAGTTGAATAGCATTTATGCAGTCCAAAGTTTGATGCAACGAGCTGAGGAAGAGGTTCTTTGATATAATATGGGGGCGTAGTGTTGACATACCAGCCTCGTTGCCGCTACGGCGGGCGGAAGCTTCAGCGGCCTTGGGGGCCACCTTCTTAGCGGGAGCAGCGGAGGCAGGGCTCTCGCCGTCGCCTAATACCGATGATGAATGTTAGTTCGAGGGTCAGTTTCTATGATATCAAAAATCGCTGCAAATGTCTGTTGTTGATAAGAGGGTCTGCCGCTTAGCCCAGATCCAGTCTCATGTCGTCATATTCTCAAGTCCAGATTCTCAAAGAAGAAAAAGATATGTTTACCCCAGCACATCATAAGTGTTTCCATGCGAAGGTACATGAACTAGGAGTCCAGGCACCTTTGTCCCAAGATTTTTTCCCCTCGGCAAAAAATCTTTACAGAATGTCGACCCTAATAAATATAAAAAAAATCCGAGATGAAGATTCCTGAGATAATATCAAGATGCCGGCGTCAAGTAATTTGTGCTATAGATAGGGACGAGCTCTTAGAAGATATCGGTGCCAATGAGGCGATTTCGGATGCCGACAGTCTTGAAAGTCTTTCACGCAATGTAGATTCAATTCCGGATATTCCAGACCTCCAAAAGGAAAATAGAAACTGGGTTCTGATTCAGAAGGGGAGACAGAGATGAAGAAACTGGATTTGGCACAAGCAGCGAAGTTCTCGTAGATCGGGATTGTAGGTGATAACAGAGTCATAGATGTGGCGAAAACATACCGAGCAGGTCAAAGGGGTTCTACGTCGAACGACATCATGTTAGCTATAGGTTCAGAAAGAGTTGCCAGGTTTTATGCTCTGTGGCTTCCATAAAGACACTTCATGGCGGTTTCTTTGCAGCTAATCATTGAGTTTTGCGCCTCATTGATATCCGATATAACGGGAGCTCAGATACAAGCATCCATGCAAATTTTGATGATGATCTCATCTTCCATCGTAAAAGAGCATTTCTTTTTCATTCGTGAATTTCTCAGAAAAAAATAATCACAAACCAAAAAGTTGATGGCCTAATAAGATAATCACAGCATACAACAAAGAAAATATAGCAGCCTGAAAAGGCACTGCACGCAGGCCAATCAAGAGGTATAACGACAACAACAGAACCTATGATGATAACGTACCTTGGAGACAACCGACATTTTGTCTCTTGTTTCTTGTTTAAACGCCTAGGAGGCGGAGAGAGTAAAAAGTCACAAGGTGGGTGAGGGGGTGGATGAGGTGGGAAGGGAAAAAAAAAAGAAAAAAAAAAGTGTGGGAAGGGGGAGGTTTGGAAAACACAGAAAGTGGGTGATGGTAAAGCCAAAAATGGGAGTTGTGCAGGGAAGCGAAGAGAGTGGGCTAAAGTTGAAGTACAAATTCTTTTTTCCTGCTCTGTCCATTTTTTTACTAGCTTTTCTCTTACTTCTGTACAAAAGAAAGAAAGAAGTTCGTCCTTAGTATTAAACTAGTAGTAGTCTTGAACCCGCCCAAATTCCTCAGCCACACTGTTTTGTTCTCTTGATTGTTTTAACTCTGCATCAACTTCCAATATTTTAAAAAGCCCACCATTGTTCGTCTATCAGCGTAGACTAAAAGAACCAGGGAATCAAGATGACAAAAAGAGGCCTATTCTACTACCTTTTTAGAGCAGATATTGTATACATTCGCATAGTCGAGCAGAGCACTCTTTCGGTCTCCATTTCCCTGGGAGCCTTACAACCGTGCTCTTGTGCAGGTACTTTTTTTTCTTTTTGAGTTTTTTTATGTAACATGACCCAATTAGCCCCTCTCAACAACGCCATCGGCTCTGACAACTTTAGCCGCTTTCGATGGTAGTACGCTGTTGTTGGATGGACTCTTTGCAAATCAACATTGCTAACGGTAGAACATCGGGTAATAGCTTGCTTTTTTTCTGCGTGCGGAATCCGATTTTGTGGTGCCTCTTTTTATTTCCATCCTTTTCGTAGGGTTCTTGTTAAAATACAGTGCTGATAACTGGAGCAGATCGGACTGAGATGCCGCTACACACTGTGTATAAACTGTGCAGTACACACACAATTGTTTTTCTTAGAAAAAAAGCCCTACAATTTGTTCCTTCGAGATCGATCCATTGAGAATAACCAAAAAAAAGAGATGATGTGAAAGAGAGGGTCCATTTTAACAACGACATTCGTTCCTTAGGCAGATTATCGAGTTCGAGTAGTTGAAAATAGAAAATTAACACTAATCACAAAATCAATATACAATTACAATTACAATTACAATTGAGGAGATTGTATTTTCCAGTTTACCAACCCTATGTTTGCTAGATAGCTATTTTATGTAACACAATTACGGCCTGATGGTATTGCTCAATTTACACAATACAGGTATGAAATACGCTAATCCCTGCCGTTATGGTGTTCATGTACTGCGAATGGAAACCAACATCATGGAATATCACGCCTGTATCTATGCTACTACTAATAGAGATTGAAATTTTTTTTTTTTTGGATATGTTGGGCCTTTTCACTAACCCTTCTGTATCAAAATACATAATCCTTCACTTCACCCTACCGCATTAACAAATGTGAATATTGTTCCGTCCCCTTCCTCCATCAGCAGGGTTATCGTAGCAATGCAGAATAAGATAGACATGTATGTATGTGCATATGATATAGGCACATATGTATATGTACCCGAGCATGCATGCCATGCCGCCTCTTTTCTCCCGGCTATCATCTGTCAATCCTACTAGCTCATCTTGTGAAATATTTGTACAAACAGGGCATGGTGTAGACATACTAGTATGGGCCAAGTATGCACACGCATACTCTGATCTTTCTGCCCCCTGCTGTTCTCCGTCTTGGGTTGGATCTCCATTTCAAAGAGGCAGTTATTTACCGCCTCTTTGAAATGGGAAAAGATATTGTCTGCAGCGTTTATAGTGGATAGATCTTGATCTGACAAAGTCAGATGTCTGTTGTTGGTCATGTGTGTAACTTCAGAGTGGCCCAATATATTGCATGGCAAAAAAGATATTTTTTCGAGATAAACTAGAAAGAGAAATAAATAATCCCCTTATAAAAATGCAAAATAACAACAGGAAATATAAAAATTGAGGCTAAAGCAACCTAATGTGTGATGATTTGTGATACACCTACATGATACGCTAGTAGTCATATTTCCAAAACTATACGCTAAAGGCAAAATGAAATTCAAGGTTGCAATATACTTACGTCATGGACGAATAGAAATTCCAAAGTACTTAACGGTAAGCTGGACGTCTGTGTACCTCAAACTCATGTAGATTTAGCTACTTAAAGGCTTTAGCCATGAGGATAAACACATGCATTCCTGAGATATAGTGGAGGCTGGCTCGCCTTGCCTTGCCGTATAGACAACAGCCTAGCGTGCTATTTGGCCATATCACAAGTGACCAGACCAAAAGAAAACAAAAAGGGCATAGCATAGACAAGCAGATAATGAAACACGAAAAGAGTCGTAAGTCATTATGAGAAAAACAATATAAGTAGGCATATGAACAGAAAAGGACGAGGAAATCATGACGATAGAGGCGAAAGAAGATACAACCCACGAGTAGACTAGTTACAAATTTAAGAAAAAAATGATAGAAGAGAAGAAAACAAACCCAATGTATATACTTTTAGCTTTTAAGACCGTGCAAAATGGAAAAAATAGGACAAAGATGTAAGAGAAAAATAGAAATGGTATACAAAGAGTCGAATCTCCTATAGCGCCTTAGCAAGCACTCCTTTTTTGTAAATGTCCAGATAAGACTGACGTGATAGTGCTGTCATCGTCATGTAATATAAGCATGTGGTCTGATGAAGTGAAGAAAAATATTGACAGCCTCAAGGCTAGAGCCAAAGACTAGAGGAATATGGATAATCCTAGTGATAACTAGAGATAAAATCATATTTCCAACATCCGTCTGTATAACAGTGAAGGTGCGAAACAGTAATGGACATCAAGTCCGAAGAATCGAAATCATGCTCATCGGTAGTGCTAAGCCACATCAATGAAGAATAGCTTATAAGCGGTATAAACCGTCGACGATAATGCGGGCGAAAGTTGTTGAAAAATTAGGGGGATCCGATAGTAGTAGTAAAGCGTCGTTTATCATGAATCGAAACACAGAAGCAAGTAGATGTAGCAGTTTATGAACCCAAGTTCTGGTGCAACTATAAACTGGTAGATTCGCCAAAGGGACAAATCATGGAGCGGGCATACACCGACTCGACGAAGGACACAAACAGGGATGAGATAAAAGTATAGCTTGAGAAAATAGTCTCACGTTAAAAGAACGTAAGATGTTTGACAAGGGAAACAAACACTTTACCGCATGTTGCTCTGATCAAAGGCGAATGGTGTAGGGAATGCCATGCTAGCACTGAGACCAAACGGATCCCATTCCATACCCGAGTCAAGAAGCTGAGTCATTGAGGGGTACTGTCCATTGTTGGAAGTGTGTTGCTGATGTTGATGCGAAGATGGCTGGTGTTGCCGAGACTGCTGGTGTTGCGATTGCATGTTCTCAGAGTGTCCATGAGCGATCTGAGAGCCTCTGGTGGATGCGGGTGAAGGCATGATCGATGGAGCAGCAGAGTAGTTTGAGTACTGGCTATTGTTGTTGCTGGTGATGTTGTTGTTGATCGGATTATTGGATTCAATCTCGGGTTCGTCGATCATCTCACTCTGAGCATCGTATTCCTGTTCTGTACTGACGGAATGAGCCTAGGACGCCAAAGCCCTTTCAAGATAGGGAGGGGGGATTTCATGGAGGTAAACTTGCCTAGTTGTTCAATATGACTCTGGAATCCAGGAGTAGGATAGTAAGATGAGTTGTGAGAAGCCCTATTGTGAGAATTTTGCTGCTGCTGTTGATGTTGTTGGTGTTGGTGTTGCGCCATAATCTGCGGGGGAGCTGGCATGGAGTTTATTGGGCTCATATGGGACTTGATCGACGAGGTCACAGAGTTCCGAGAAGACATGTGGTCTGACGCCGCCGGAGACAGTACCGCTGGACCCCCACTACCAAAGGTAGGACCGGAAGCCGTAGGCGAGTTCGAGTGGTTCGACGAGGGTGTCGGGCGGCTACGAGGAGACGCCATGGCACCCAGACCACCGTGGTGTAGCGGCGGAGGCAAAGGTGTAACAGAGCCTCCATCCAGCTTTGAGGCCAGGGTCGCTGGTCTCCGGTTCTGGTTATGACGGTTCATGATAGCACGCTGGATAGGCGGCGGTTGCACGATATTTTGAGGCATATGGGTTGGACCAAGATTGGGACTACCCGTCTTGGCGCGGAGTTCAGCTTGCACATCAATACCTGCGAGTCAAAGGACACTTGTGTTAGTTTCTCAGTGTATGACAAAGGAAGAAATGTAGAAGAAAGACAAACCTTTCTCAAGCAGAATCCGCTCAAGGAGGGAGTTTTTATACCGGAGCATCAGACATTCATCAGCGGCATTACGGTGAGCAGCTTGCAGGTTCTGAAGATTATTTTCATGAACCCGAATGGTCTCCTCTAGTTGCTTGATGTATTCTGTGCGTCTTTCGCGGAACGCAGCTTGCGCTTGGCGATTACGTTGCTTTCTTTCTTCAGAAGTAGCATAAATCTGTAGACAGGAAACACAAATAGCGGTTAATGAATGCTGCAAGACGGAGAAGGAGAGAAAGTTGTATATAGGAAGATAACGTGAGAATAGAAAAAAAAAACTTACTGGCTTCCGGCCTCCCTTTCTTTTTGGTTGCTGAGTTTCTGAAGCACCGTTGCCGATGTTGCTTGCATCAGCAGCGGTGACAGAATTAGCGATGGCCATCTCGGCCTCAGGGCTAGAACCCATTGATTCTTCACTGGCAGTATCTTCTTTGACGTTTTCTCTGTTTGTTCTTGTAATTGACATCTCTCCAGACATGGTCTGTTGTCCTATGTAATATGTTCACACACGGAATAATCAAGAAAGTAATCCTCTGGAGCTCAAGCCAAAAAAACGTGAACGTGGTCCCAAAAAAGCGGGCGGAGAAAGAGAAGAAATAAGAACGAAGAAAATGGTCTGGGATGGGGAATCCACCTTGATAACGTGCAGGAGAAGGAATCTAGGCGGAGCAATTCTCAATACTAAAGCAGCCGTAAGGACAAGAGTTTATCTAAAGCGGTGTCTAAACTAGGCCGATCCGGTTGTATGAGTGGAGAATAAATTCCGGAGCAGGCCGATGATTAGAGAAAGCGAGGGTCTGTCAGACCTGAAGCTTGGATAAAATGCCCTTAAACCTTAAGAGAAATGTAGCTTTCGGTGAAGGCTCGGTCAGGGGCAAACTTTGAGATAAAAGTGCACAGATGACAGATGAGCTAAGGAGCGAAGCTCTGCACGCTATTCTGTAATTCTTGCAATAAAGATGGCGGATTCAATTGCGTAACAATTGAATGATACGGGCGTCGAGATGTGCAGATACGTAAGTATGCACAATGCAACGCAGGCGCAGAGTCAAAAACAGGTCGCAATAGATATGTACCAATTGGTACACAAGCTGCGGGCGACGAGTCTAAGACAAGGATAGGGCACTTAATCGGGATCTACCCTATCTAATTTGAGATCTGCCTTGGTACGATGATGTAGCAAGATAGTAAGCGGTAGGCTGGTTTGTGGTTTGAAAGAGAAGTCTTCCCACACGATAGTGCGGAATTGAGAGACAACCAAAAGACTACGATATACGGTATGTAGCAATGCCCTGGTTTGGTGTATCTGCTTGCTTCATAAGATGCTGGAGCACAGGAATAGTATGTATGGCAGAGTTGACGTAAGTTTGTGGTGGTGGTTATAGCAGGCACACCAAAAGCGTTAACAGGAATTCTCTTTTTTTGACTATCACAAAGTGACGACAAGAGCTGCGGGCGCAAATTGAAGACAGGGCCAGGGAGGGGCACGACTAAGAAAGATACATAGAGCGCCCGTTGCGTTTATAGCGTCTAAATGCTATATGTTCTGGAAGGGATCGGGACGATGTAGACGTCGGAACGAACAACCAAACGAACGGGTAGCAACAGCAAACTATTAGACGAGCCGCTTTTAGGAATCAAAAAAGAACAAAAAAGAAGAAAATTAGAAAATATTACTGTGATAGAAACTGGAATGGGATTCGGTTCGATATGTCGTGCAATAACGTCAGTTAGGCAATAATTGATAAAGCAATTGGAACCAACTTTCAAGGCCAAGCGCAAGCGCAGGCTTTAGCAGACAGAGCTTTACAAAGTTATACAGCTTCTAAAGAAATAGAGGTGATGGGAGTACCAAGACGCTAGGGGCACCACCAAGTCAGTATGGCCTGTAGTATCGGATGATAGCGACAAAGACAGACAGGCAGGCAGGCAGGCAGGCAATCAAGTAGCCGATATAGATAGCAATAGAGGCACCTGGCTGTATGGCGATGCGTGCTGCCAAGAGCTTGTCCCAATGACAAACAGTGGATGTAAGACTCAGCTGATACACGATCGAGCAGCTAGAAAGCTTTGATCGCAGCGAATCAATTGGATCAGCAAATAATTAGGACTAATTGAGGTGACTGATAGAGCTGAATTGGGGGCGTGGAAACAACGAACGAAACAAAGAGACAGGTAATGGATCGAGTGTGCGATGGGTTGTTCGGATGGTTGGTTGGTTGGTTGGTTGCGGGCGCAGAACGCAGGAGAGGAAGAGTTACGATTTTCAATTGAAACACTCAGATGGCAAAAACCGAGAGATAAGAGAATAACAAGAACGACAGCTCGAGCGTCGCAGCGGGCAAAAAACAGCGCGGCCAGCAGCGTTTTATGTAATGGGAACGCGAAGAGCCAGGCCAGAAAGGCTTCTGAGGGGCCCACGAGCAAAACGGCGACTAATGGGTTGTGGTAACAGGAACTCGCAAGGTCCTCTAGCGGTGTCCACCTGTGCCTCTGTACCCGTACCTCTATACCTCTACTATTGCGGTCAACGCCCGCACAGCCCTAAGTCGCAGGTACTTTCCTGGTCGGTGGAGCATGGAGTTTTGATCCTTGGCGTCTAGACGAGAAGAAAAGAGATCACAGTGCGGGTGGGTCCAGCTGTTTTCTCCTCTTTTCTTTTTCTAGTACTAATATCCTTGTTGTGTGGTTGATAATTACTAGTGGGTTTTTGCTAAGAAGGTAGGAGCCTAGAATATGCCAACCAAGAAGCGAAGCACGAGCGCTCCGGGCTCCGATGTCTAATCCACTTGTGCCTTAGCCTTTAGTTATTAACCAGCGGGTGCAAAGACCCAGTTTATTCAAAGGGTCTTCGTGAGAAGTTGCCATTTCTTCAAACAAGGACACAAAGTTTTGTTCTCCACGCGGAAGTATTTGAAGTAGCAAACCTGCTGTTTATTTTTTTTCCGTCTTCTGATTCATTGGCAGAACATCCATTGAATTCCTCATCAGAATATGGATAGGAATAGGGGCCTCCACTTCGACTAGAACATAGAGGAGGAACATCATAGCCTACTCTCTAGAGGTTGCGTCCAGGATGCACGCCTATTCAAGCTAGTCCAGCAGATATATAAATCATCATCAGCAGCAGCAGCAGCTACAACGACTGCATCATTCTAAATATCTCAACTCTCCATGATCAACCCGCCACGAGCCAAACCGTCCTCAAAATAGCCTGTCCGACCGACAAGTCCAGGAAGAAAAAAAATCGCACTCTTTTAATGCTACCGTGCCCACCAAACAGCTCGGGCCATGCAATGACTTCAAGAGGGCCAACTAGCTGGCTTGGCTAACTGGTTAAGGCCATGTCCGATAGTCCGCCGACATGTCTGGGTCTTAGTCTGGTCATGGTCTCAGTCGGCTTTTTTAGGCCTGGTCTTGTGATGTTGCTTTCCAAAGAGAGAATTCAATTCCTGGCTACCCAAACAATCCTTGCCCACTGCAAATCTTATTCTCTTTTCTAGCATCTTCTTGTTACTTTTTTTTTATCATTAATCTTATCAAGTTTCTAGAACTATAAAGATACCCCACAGGCTTATGAAAGAGCACATCGCAACATTATCATATATTCTTTAACGTTTTGTTTCTAGTATCAATCACACATGTTAGTAGGAAGCGTCGAGTGTATGCAGATCTGATGTTTGTAGAAAATCCCTAGGTAGTTTTTTATGTCAGAACCAACCAACCCGGCGATGTCCGAGCCAATTTTCTTCGCCCACCGTGGTCAGCTACCACTCACACACAGCTTACATAATATGCACCAACACATAGTAGTGCTGCTACACATTATATGCAATGCATATGCTGCATGTCCAAAATGCCTCAGTCATCTATCACAGCCCGCTTAATGTGTCATCTGCTCTGTTTCGGCTAGACCCATTTAGTGGCAGATGAATTTCAGCATGTCAACATACCACGCCAACCCCGACAAGTTCCAATGGCAACGTTGTTCTATATCCTAGATTCATATACGCAAACTGACTTTGCATCGGCCTTGGCTCTCTCTGGGCAACAGTCGATGTTAACGCATGGAAGCTTAGTGGTTTATTGTCTCTTCTTTACTTTCGCTCATCTCTTCTCGATTTCTACCTGGGGTGATCTCCGAACCGGCATTCTACCCATCCTCTCTTTTTTTTTTGGCAGCAGCAGCACTACTAATAGTTGGAGTTATGGCCTAGCTCGTTAACGCACAGTGGCTTCTTGTCGTACAACCACCATTGTATTGTAAATAGCTAACGTCTACTGAAAAAGTGTAGGCTCATGTGACAGGCGTGCATTTTTCCTCTTCTTCTTATTGCAGCGTTGCTTGGCTGGCCACTTCTCCCGCTGCCGGCTGCTCCAGTTGGAGAAGAGACCTTCCTGATGTACGTACGACTCGGGCGCAAAACGCCACCTCGTAAGCAACCTAGAGAAATATTCTCGTTTATTCTCCATGGCTAGCCATCACCTATACAAGCACTTGCCAGGCTACCTGGTTGAACGTCTGTCAAGCGGCTTCGTGCTTGTTTTCTTATTCTCGAGATTTTCCTACAAGGTTCATGGCCATAGGCACTGACGTAATTTCACGTGTTCCAGGGTATAGCAGTAACTTGCTGCCAGGGTAGCGGGCCTAATATTATATTATAGTCAGACGAAATTCGCACTCAGTCTTGATGTTGGTCTTAACTAGGCTAGGAGGCAACAAACAATACCAGAAGTGATGTTCAAAACGTCTGATATCAACTTTATCTTCTCTTCTCGTTCGATTTGGAGTCGCCATGTTATGTTTTTTATTTCTTGGGGCCAGCCATATTGATACAACCTTTCGCGCTATTTAACAGAGCTAGCTCCAACAACCAGCAAACACAGCCAGTATAACTAGGTTCTGATGTATCTTCATAGTTCTAGAAACTCAATAAGATTAATGATTAAAAAAAAAAACTAGGTTCTGATTATTGAGTGTATAATACATAGTACTAAAAAATATTGTTATATCCATTTGATAACATATCACACAGTTTAATCACCTAGACGCCCGAATACTCTTTCATGTCTGCATATGTAGCCACGATGAGTTTCGCTTTGTATAGAAATTAGTTAATAAACTACTTCTGAAATACCAATCTTGCAGATATCTTGCCAAGAAGTTAACACTAAGACGGAGACACTAACAACGATGAAGTCAAGGTTGTCTCCGATAATTCAGTAGATGCCATGTTTGCTTATTTACATAGTACACTTGTTTATTAAGTTTCCTTTTCCGTCTTTTCTTATCATACTCTTTTTCGTTATTCATATTTCCCTACTATGTCGCTTGTTATGGTTGTTCTTACATTAATATCCTGTGTTTTTCCTTCGTCTCTAGTTTTGCTGTGTTTTTTGGTGATATAGTTAGTTAAGTGAAAGCATACAAGTGTCCTCTATAGGGCTTACGAGTTTACATGCTTCGTATGTCACCAGCTTGAAGTATCTGGTTTACAGCAAGCCACCACAATGGCTTGTTGATGTAATCAACCCTGTAGTCGTATACTAACAATTTAATGCACCAAACTTACTAATCATCATGATAAAGAAAACTCACTATACTCAACTACTCCATATTTGTTGCTATAGCCAAACAATTGCAATTCACTGACCTGTTCAGACTGAAATGAGTGTCGTTATATTGGCGACAAGAAATATTACAAACTCCACCACTTATTCGATGGATTTATACGCCCTTTGTAGCGTTTGGTTTGGTGCTATGTAGTAAAAGCCGTTCATATTCACTAATAGTTGCCACATTTCGTAGCCCAAACTATTGGCTCATCATCACTGTCTATTGTCTTTTTCTCAAACGCTTCAATGCCATGGTAATTTCAAAAACAGCAATGGTATTTCTGTGATTTACTGACTTGTAATTATATATATGTTTAGTAATGTACCAGCAATGCTAACGGAGGTATAAAGTCCATGGTATGCAACTGGTGAACCCTCGGAGCAGGTGGAGGAGCTCCCTCGGCAATAGGTGTGTATTATAAGATGGAGAAGTAGTACATCATGCCACCAACAGCAGCACAGGTAGATATAGAAACAGAGGGACGGCAGTACTTTAGCATGAGAAATGTAATGGGAAGAAATAGACATAGTATTAGAACGTTTTGATTTAACCATTATCATATCAAAGACCAAAGAAACTATTATTCCTGTATCCTAAGATCATGGTACCAGCAATAATGATTCTTGAGGTGACGCCGTAATTGAAAAAACTTGAGGAATAGATATTTATAGCTCTTGATTGTATAAAAATACATAAAGATTATACTTGGGTCTTCTCCATTTTGTTGTTAGTTGAATTCCGGAACCAAAAGTATCGAGGTACGAGTACTGCAGTAACTTGTAATAGTCATATAATATATAATATACTTCATCCACGTAGTCTGTTATGTTCGAGGATAGAGAAAGCCCAATGGCAGAGGGCTAATTCAGCGTAACACACGAAATAATAACAAGACTTAATTAAGTCAGTACTATAATGGATGCCACTACTGCGTCGTCAAAGCTTCCTTGAACCTAACAGATGCTGTGTATCGAAGAGATACGTCTTTGAAGTATCAATAGCAAGGACTAACTGCATATCCTGATAATCTCTATACACCACCATTATTATATCATATGTAATCCTCATGTTTGGCTTAGGCTAGCAGTCTGCAGGCACCCTCAGAGAGTCAAATGGAAGCAGATGTATCACAGCGGGTTGTTGTTTACTCGCTACACCATGGTGTCGGTAAGCATTAAGATATATCGCAGACTAAGCCCTTGTTCAATTCTCAAAAACTGATACTACTAGCCTATCGGCTTTAGCTTGTGCTGAAAATGCAAATAAGGTGTATATGACTAGCGATGACATTTAGTCATAATACAACACGGCCTACTGAAGCGTGTCTGAAGAGCACAGTGTGATAACTGTCCTCGTTACGAGTAGCTTCCTCTATCCGCATGGGCGGGATGTGCCACCTAACTCGCCCTTTGTAGGCAATGCCCAGACTACACATCTCGTTGCTTGATATGGCCGAACGACCAGCATCCAGTTTGGTGTCACCGATGGAATGGAAGCGGTTTTGCGTACCCCACTTCCTGCTGATATAGGTTGACTTGTGACCTCAACGTATCTGATGATATTAGATATCTGGGATTGTAGTGTATTCTCCAAAAAAGGGTGCTTCGAGTTCCTATATCTTCAATATGATAGGCAGCTTCATTGGTCTATTGGATAGTACCCCAGTAAGTCCAAATGATGAAGAGGGAACGGATCAGAAGCGACCAGAGGTGATCAATACTACACATATCCAATAGATCTCAGAAGACATCTGGGAGTTCACTGGGTGCGAGCTTGAGATTGTTTAGATAAGGCAACAAATATGGCGTTGTTTGGTATGATGAACAGATTTTACTTTGATGATCAAGTTTGGTGCATGAAATCGTTATAAATCTGAACAGTCAACACAACGGTTTATGACTAAAATTTATTGACCGATTTTTTTTAGCTAATCTCGATTGTTTAGGAATAGGAGACAAGTCGAAGTAAATTGAAAGGAGATGTCACTCGTCTAAGAGTGAAGCTATAGGATGAAAAACATGTTTTACCGAATATGTCGACGATCATTGATTGCAGAGAAGAAGAGACAGTTTGTTTATTGTCTAGAATTTGGACCAGTTAGTCCAAAATATATATGTAGCGCGAAACGAGGGCTACTGCTTGCTTCTTATCTCAATTCTACTGCCATCTCCACTCTCTGATAAGCAGGTTGTAAGGCGGTTGGTCAGTTGGAAGCTTCAGGAACAAAGCAGATCAGTCGAATGCAAAAAGATGTCGTATCTGCTTGCCGCAACCCTAAACTGTGGGCATTTTGAGGGTTTAAAACCCCTTCTAATTCGTTTCTTGAATTCAAATTGATTGTGTCACGTCAGAGATTTTACGATGAGAGTCGGCCGTTGTCTCGGTAGTACTAGTAATGGGGCAGGCATATCCTTTCCCCTTAATCACTAGTAGAAGCAAGAGAAGATTCGTAGTGCCGTTTTTGATACCATAATCAACGCGCTCTATATGTCGCTATAACTATCGCGAATGGTCAGCCTTGAAATATCGACATCGGCGTTACTGTCTACTACAAAAAAAAGCTCGTCGCCTCGTCACATCAATACCGTTCATTCTGATATCATGGAAGGATATATCATTAGCTATAGACAAAGTTTACAGCGCATGGGGGAACCTTATTGTTAGCATTATACTAACAACAACACTACTAGTACGTAGTACATAGTAGTTTGTCCGGGGAACAAGACGGGTTCCACTATGACTATTAACATAGTGAAGCTTGTCAACACAGACGTTTGCAACGAGGAGCAAGGATAAAACAGGCTGAGGGTGTTTAGTCTCGAAAAACCACCTGTCAAGAGTTTTCCCCTAGCTTAGAAAGAATACGCAAACACGGGTAGATAGTACCAGTCTATATAAATCCTATAGCAATATAGACTCAAGATGCTGAATTTATCATCACTGTATTGAAGCAGCCGTGTGTGTATGTTGTTACATATTGACGCCCTTAAGAAAGTTACATTACTGGGCAATATGGCTCTAGCTTCTTATCAAAATGAAGCTTATGGTCATTGTTAAACGAACAACTAAGTAGTAGGATTAACGGATGACTAAACTACAACCTGATACTATGCATGATAATATCTGACAACAACTAGCCATAAAATTAGCTTCCCGTTACACAAGCAGCAAGCCATGAAAGCCCGCCGCTTGGTTGCTGGGCATTATTTTGGAAAATCTCACGACTTGCGGGTGACAGCAGAGATAAAGAGATAGAGTTGAAGAATGTAACTACTAGCGTGATTACAGATTCGTAATCTCTAGACTTGAGTGCAAAAGTAAGATCTATTGACAGCTGCTGGACGGCCTTGGCGTTATGCAAATTGAAACCATACACAGTATTCCCGACAGTGCTAACACGGCATACAAACAGTACGCGATTAAAGCTGTGAAGCTTTCCAGCAAAAGTAAACAACAACCACGCTTAGCCTTTTTTGGCACCGAAACAACAACAATAACACGGCACTTCTACATCTATTTTTTCACGATCTTCATCACTTTACGAGTTCTTCAATTCAAGTGTGGATCCAACGAATGTCTGTCTAGATCTGGCAGCCCGATATTCTATTTTTTTCTTACTCGTTGCAACAGCAATTTACTCAGCTCGTTGCCCCCAAAGGTTAAAACCCATCATCAGCAGCAGCCCAGTAACAGGTCCAGCTGGATCTTAATCAGCTTTTCTCTCCCGCGCTTTGTCTTCGCGTTCCATTCCTGAGCATAACTAGTCCAAATCCCGCGTCTTTCGTTTACGGCTCTGTTTTGCGTTGACTAAAAATTTGTTCGGCTGCCGTAGCCTCGCCTTGCTTCTCTCTTTATTCTATCAGCCTCGCACTCCGTTTTTCAACGATGACGTCCCCCCCTCGTCGCCGCTCAGCGCGCCTGGCAAGTGCTTCTAAGGTATGTCGATATTGTCATCATAATAATCATCGCTTGTTGTCTTTCTAGTACTAGGCTCGGTTCCTGCCCCACAGAGCGACTGCGCTAGATTGTAGGCCACATGTTCGCTGACCACATCTGCCACCCATCTCTAGCCAAGACCTGCTCCACCTACGGCAACCTTGACTGCTGTCTCCGAGCAAGATGAAGCACCCTCTAGTCCGTGTCTACCCCGACCTATCGCCCGGGAGCCGCAGACATCGCCAATTTCACACATGAAGCACCATCCGTCCACACCAAACACAGGCATCGCGAAGCTACCTGCATCCGAGATGCACCCGAGCAAGATCCACCGCCCCAGCATCCAGCCATCGTCAGCCATGAAGCACGGTTTCCGAGATCTCAATCCTACATCGCGCTCTGAGAAGCTGCTTGCCGCTGCCCAGGCGACCCCAACCAAGCCGCGCGATACTCCCATCAAGAGCAAGAACTCTATGATGCCCTCGTCGCCCTTCACTTTTAGTGTCAAGCACCCAGCCATGGATAAAGGACTGAGCTCCGGAGCGCTGAAGATTATGGATGATCTACGCGAGGAAGCAGCCCAGATCAAGGCTCAGCTTGTCGCCGACCGTGAACGCGAAAAGGCAGATGCGGCTGTTGATCGTAAAATTGCCCAGCCAAAAGGCAAAGGAACTCGCTACAGCGCTGCTCACATTGCCCAGTTCAAGAAGATGGATTCTATCGAGAATCACCCTTCTGCCTTCCGCTCTGATCTGAACCGCTTCACGCCTGTCAAGGGCCTAAAGCGTAAACCATCTAAAGCTGAGCTCGATGACATATCTGAGTCCACTGTCCGCTCAGGGCTTAAGCGTTCACCCTCAAAGGCCAACATTACCGAGGAATGTAGTATTCCTAGCTCGCCTAGCAAGATCCCTAACTTCAGTAACTCCCGTTTGGGTATCTCGGGCGTGAAGCGCTTCAGACAAAACATGGAAGATGACGCCGCCACTACTCGTCCCGTGTCATGCGACGCAAGTTCAATTCCGCGACCAACTACAGCGACTGAGGACTCACCTTCGAAGCCAAAACCTAACTTTGCTGCTACTTTCGGAACACCATCCAAGTCTAGTATTGCACGCCCAACAATGGATTCGCCATATAATATCAAATTGATCAAGTCCCCATCGAAAACTGAGCTGGTGTCCAAGGTCCAGGAGACCCCCAAGCCCATACCTAGTTTCAGCGAATTGGTGGCTACCAAACCTTCCGACACCCTATCCAAAACCGCTACTCGCTTTGAGAAGCTTAAATCAATCCTTAAAAAGACATCTACCACCGACAAGACTACTAGTGCTTTGCCAGTTTCTGCTTCTCTGACCAAGACACCGACCTCGATCAGAACTTCAGACAATATGCTATCTGCTAGTCGAGGTCTAACTACACCCAGCCACAAACTTGCCAAGCACAGCGTCAACACACCTCAAGTAACGACGGTAACCCCAACTAGCCATATTTCGCCTTCTTTTAACAAATCTGCTATGAAGCGAGTACGCATGTTTGCGCCTACTGATGCGTTACCATCCGTCGACGCTGTCATGTCCAAAGCCAAGACCGCGTTAGAAGTCAAATACCCTGATCTGAGTAAGTTTAGTGGACTTGCAGAAGACGAAGAAATGGCCGATATCATTGAGCCAAAGCCCGCCGCTGTTCCTGGAACCTTTACATTTCGTACCGACAAGACTATCGATTTTGGCGTTTCCAAGCCATTTGGCTCTAGTGTTGGCCAGGCCAGTATTCGCCAGGTTCGTCAGTCTGTATTTGGAGCTATACCTGGTGGTTTCCCCAAGCCTATCAACGAAGAGGATGTGTCCCGGGACCTCTCTGCTACCGCCATAGTGTCGGGCGAGCCTTCTAGTGACAAGGAAAACGCCGCTTCAAGACCGGCCAGTAGTGATGGGAAATTACAGGGCATCTCGCACGGCATCGGCAACAAGAAGCGCCTCCGGGCCTCGACTGACGAAGATGATGCTCGTGAGGCCGAAGATCGTGCCAGCAAGAAGCGCCGCAATGAGGATGTTCCTCAGGGAATAGCGGTCTCTACTACGCGCCCAACTACGACACCCACTCCTAAACTCTTTACCAACAGCGTCAGACCCAAAACGCCGTCGACATCGGCATCGGCTGTGAGAACCATGGCTGCGTCTCGATCCCAGGCCAACAAAACCCCCGCGAGAACTCCAAGCAAGACTCCTGGATATGCTACTGCCACTTCGGCTGTCAAGAACAAGGAGGCCCTCACCCGCAAGATCAAGCAACCGGTACGTCCCACAGACAAGCTTAAGGCTGCTACTGTGGCGGCTGCTGCTAAGTCAGCGGCCCCTCCCAAACCGACATCAACTAGACAGGCTGGCGCACCTACGCCATCGCGTATTGTTGCGCCGACTACTACAGCGTCTCGCCTGGCTGCTACTCCTGGCCGATTCAAGACGCTCAACAGCACAGGAAAAGCTAGTTTCTCAGGTATCACCACTGCTTCCCCATCTCAGCCACCTGTTCGGGCTACTGCCTCGATCAGCGCCTCGCGTCTTGCTGCGCTTGCTACTCCCAAGCGGAGATGATGTGCTGCCTGGCCACATCCGGGGTCTACGGATCTACACAATTATACAAAATGAAGAACTCATGTGCTAGATCGACTGTGTTTTGATAGTTGTTCTCGAACGCTGAGATCGCTTCCTTCTCTGCACATATACGGTTGGTCCTTAGACCTGCTATCACTAGACATAAATAGGTTGTTTTCCTTCATCTCGTCGATTTCTACACCACCTTCTATTGGAGGCTAGGACCCTACATTTTGCTTTTCTCTTCTTTTACATTGCTCCTTTGAAGCCAAGCGTGCACAAAGACATGGTCAGTCGTAGCCCTGGGGTTAGAGTTACACACGGGTAAGCTACCACATAGTAGACGGGATAGCCCGTCCTTTTTTTTCTTTTCTTGCTCAACATCGTCATTCTCCTTCTACACATAAACGTACACTAATGACAATAGTTGGCTCCAATTTTGGGTTCTTATTTCTTTTGCTTTTCACAGTCTGCATATCTATTTCTTCTCCGAGATAGTATCCCAGATCGTATTTTGAGACAGGTGATAGTGGATAAAACTTAGGCCGGAATGGGGGGTTGACTTTTTTCCTGTTGCTGTATCGCAGGAGAGGTTCTTCTTTTTCTTCTATCTAGCTCTTTAGGTGTGTTTTGTTATGGGTACTTTTTCTTATTTTCCGCGTTCTTTTCTTTTTATGTTGTTGTTAAAGGTAAACATACATGTTGCACTTGTCCATCGATTTTCATGATAAGATGACCATGTAGATGTCTATGTATGTGTGTATGTACGTACGTATGTATGTATGTAATTTAAGATGCTATATATTTCCCTTAACCGGTTAATATTGAACCTTTGATAACGAAAGTAAAAGAAATAGTATATGTAAAAGTAATGTTCCAGAATTTTGTCGGTGAGGAAGTCATAATGATACGCTACGAAAAAAAAAGTTGACTGAAAAACAAGATGAAAAGAAGAAGAAACAAAATATGAAGGATATGTGTAATATACAAAGAATAAAAAGAAAACAAAAAAAGTCCCCTCACTCTGTTGAATTAGCAAATGGCAACTACCCCTAACTCGTCCTTGGCCATATGCCAAAAGTTATGACACCAATACCGATCACCCGACGGCACAGCGTTCTTGGTGGCATACTCAATCTCGGTATTAACCAACTTAACCGCCTCCTCGATCCTATTAAACTGCAACAACACCTTGAGCACGCTAGCTTGACAGCTCATGGATAAGCGGCCGTGCGGCCATAGACGGCGGAATAGCTGGCAGTATTCCATGGTCAGGCGCTCCTCACCGAGCCGCGCGTAGCCGGAGATCACGCGTTCCCAAAAGACAGGGTCGAGTAGGCCACGCCGTAGGTTCCAGCGCGTCAGTAGGGCGTCGATAGCTGCGATGTCGCCGTATGCAAAGTAGTGGTCAATGAGGATGGTGCAGATGTATTCGCGCGGGTAAATACCACGTGCGGCCATGTGTTCGAGGATAGTTTCGGCGGCGGCGCGGATGTGTGCAAGGTTAGAATGGCGCGCGGGCTCTTGCTGTCTCTGTCCCTGTGGCTGTTGTTCGTGCTGTTGCGGTCGATCGGAGACTGGCAAGTCAGGTACATCTATCGTTGCTGTGGCGACAGGATCTCTAGAGGTTGCTGCCGTGAAAGGAAATGGTAGCTGAGAGTAATCCTCAGCTGACTCAAAGTTTCCGCTGTCATGAGTATCGCGCCGGGCTGTGTTCAAGACAATATGTAGCATCTTGGCATATGTTGCCAGTCGCGCCGTCATGTCTGGCGTATCTGACGAGTCGAACATGTTGAGTACGTCCTCGACGCGGGTCTTGATCTGCGACACGTCGCCGTTGACGGCATCATTCAGGTGGAATTCGATTAGGTGCGTGCAAGTGATGATGTCGGGCTGTAGACCGGCCTGAGATATGGCGTCGAGTACCGTGCGCGCCTCAGCCTCAAGGTTGTTACGTAGTAGGCCGCCAAGCAGGATGTTGTAGGTGGATAGGTTGGGCTCGATGGAACGCTCGGAGGCCCAGGCGAGAATTCGTCGCGCACCCTCGACATCGCGCCGGAGAAGGAGCGTAGAGAGCACCGGGTTCACGTTGTTTATGGTAGGTGCTGGGCTGATATAAACTGGTGGTAACGACGTCTTTGGGCTATTGTTGGCGCTTTTCTTGGAAGCAGTGGAAACGGCATTAGCATTGGCATCGGCGGCGGCGGCGGCGGCAGCAGCAGTGCTTTTGCGGTGCTTAGCGTCCATGCCAAATAAGAGCTCAACAGCTTCCCGGGGAGAGCCTAACTTTCCCAAGCCTGAGATACACGCCGCCCAGAAGATATCGTCAACGGGGGTATTACGCTGACTGAGGATAGCCCACAACGCCTTGATTTTAGTCTTCTCGCGGGCCTGTTGCCAGCCACTTACCATGGCCGTATACGTATCTGAGTCTATAGGCATGTTGAAGCTCGCCATGGTGTTAAGCACTAGATCTACAGCAGCACCGCGGTTGAAGCAGCAAAAGGCATATACAAAGAAATTGAACATGTCGCGCTGATTCCGCAATTCTTCGTTAGTTACGGCGCTACCAAGGATGCACGCTTGCGGGAACTCGCGGAACAGGCGCTCGATACGTTGTACGTCACGCCGACGGATGTGTAGAGATAGCTGCGTGTGGAACGACTTGAGAATGTCGATCAGCGTGTACTGGTTGGCATCGTTGTGTGTGTTGACCGACGCTAACTTCTTGAGCTGGGCTAGTAGGTTTGGGTGCTCTGCAAAGACTGTGGCGACATTAGCGTCTTCAATTCGCATGCCCGTCACGACCTTATCAAGGAAGAGCCGCACCACCATGAAGTGGAAACGGAAGGCCTCTGACGTGCGCCAGCGCATTGAAAAGATAAAGTACCACGTCATCAGTGTCGGCGGCAGAAGCTTCAGGCTCGTACGGTTGTGCCATGGTAGCAACCGCTGGATAGCCTCTTGGAGACTGACGCCGCTGGCATGCAGGATGCCAAATCTAGACTCGGTAACCTTGGGGAACTCGAGGAACTGGGTGGTGTCAGGCACGGCGGCCAGCGCCGGCTTAGTAAAGACGAGTTTCCAAAAGGCATCCTGGTCGCTTGTAATTGCGTCGATGATTGTCTTGGAATTGTACAGCACCGGGTTCTGGACCTGGTCGTGCAGCACCTCGAGGAATAGCTCGGCCTGCTTTAGAGCAATCTTGAATAAGACGTCCATGCTCTGGGCCTTGTTGAAGAGTAGTTGCATCTGATAGATGCTAGTCAGCGACGGGATATCGGTGAGATTCATGGGATCCCGTTCTTTGGCAGCAATTAAGTTATTTAGTAGCGTCGTTATGAAGTTATAGACGGCTGGAAACTGGCGCACGCTGGCATCTAACGGGCATATATTACGCTCAGCCCACTTGAAGCTGTCCAGTGGAGACATCTCATCGATTCGTGAATCGTAGGCCTTGAGCCGTGCCAGTGCCAAGTCCAGCTGTTTTTGCTGTGGCAGCTTGTTATGACTGGCAGAGCTTGAGTCGTCAAGATACGGCCACGTCTTGGGCTCCTTCCACTCGCGCGACTTTTGGGGACCGTTCTGGTATCTGTGGGTATTTTTGTGACCGTTGTTGGTGTTTTTGCTCTTTCCAGACTGAAAATGTTGTTCCGGTTGTTGGAGCAACAGTTCTTTCAAGTCCTGCTGCTGGTGTTTCAGGTAAACAGATTGGCCGCTTTCTCTCCTGCCTCCACCACTGCCTCCTTCGCGGCTACTGCCATTACGGGTGGCACTGCTAGCTTGCTGGCTCGGCCATATATTGTGACGGTTCTGCTGCTGGTGATGATGTTTCTGGCTATTGACTTGATGTTGTTGCTGCTGCAGTGAATTCAATGCCGCCGAAGTCGACGCTGGGCAGACTGACTGCGACACAGAGGATCGTGAGATCTGGGGTTGGAGTTGACGGTGCGGAGCTAGCAAGAGGTGCTGGCCCTGAAGTGATTTAGCTAGCGCGCATCCCGGGCTGAGGCGTCGCATCATAGTAACTTTGGAATGGTAGTAGTAGAAGCCAATGTTAATGCAGGTCGCTGATGCCCATAGTATCTTTGATTAGAGAAGTACGAGAAACAGAGAAATCAATGAGTCTCTAGCTTCGTTTTCTCTAGGAGATCCCGATGATGAAAGTATGCAAAATTGCTGCGGTACAATGATTGCGGATGAATTTCTGAGCATATTTAAGGCTACAACTAACCCTTTATTTCAAAAGAAGCTCAGGTAGGTCCTGACTGCTGGATATTAGAATATCCCCGCATAATGTAATTTAGCACACCTTCCCTGTCTTATCTATCTGCTTTCCCCACTAGATTATATGTTTATCCTTACGCATCTCCACACTATCAGCCACTAACTAATAACTCTAGCATCCTCTTTTTCTCTCCACACAGTTCAGCGTCTTCTTTCCTCTCCCTTTTCATTTGATGATGATGATGATGATTTTATATATTATACTGCCTTTGCGCGGATC